>CM066329.1:377488152-377520652 GCA_033807585.1 Hydrophis major | reverse complement strand
ACACATCATATTTATGGCTTAGGGTTGAACTGTGAGTTCCTTGGTGTTCTCTGACCTTGATGGTTTTTTGCAGACATGTCATTACCCAACTAGGTAACACCATCAGGGCTAGAAGGAGTGGAGTTTGCTCTCAATTTATATTCGAATGGTTTGCCTTGTCAGTGCTGGTGGGAGTGGTCTTGGATGTTCTTTGGTTGGGCTACTTACTCTTAGTTTCTTTGGCAGATGCTTGATTGGGACATTGTTTACTTCTTGGTGGTTGGTCTGAGGTTAATATATGCTCTCTGGGTGTTGTTCACCCTTTGACTTGTTGATTGTCTCTTTTTGCACAGTATGTAGATCTTGTTCACATCTATGTGTCTATCGATGGCCAGTTTGTCAGCATACCAGGCTTCCAGAAATTACCTAGCATTTTGGGACTTGGATAAATCTAGGGAGGTAGAGAGGTAGATGGAATACAGACAAAGAGATAGATAATAGATATGGATGGATGGATGAATGGATAGATAGATAAATCTAGGTAGGTAGGAAGATAGATAGATAGACAGACACAGACAGACACAGATGGACGGATTAGATGGATGGTGGACGGGTCAGTCTGTCTACCATGTGTCTCTATCTCCATCTTATCTATCATTTCCATCTCTATCATTTTACTCGCTCTCCCATATCTGTCTCTCTGTCTGTCTAACCATCTCTCTATCATTTCCCTCTCCATCTCTATCACGTTCATCTCTCTACCACTTCCATCTCTCTCTCTCTCCCTCTCTCCCTCTCCCTCCCTCTCTCTCTCTCTGTCTAATCATGGATGGCTGGGGAAACCCTGAAACTCACCTATCTTAAAGTGTTACGGTTGAGAAACCTGCTGGCTAGATGCTAGTTTCATATTTTGGGTATTTTTCTGTGCCCCACCTTCACTGTAGTTGCCTTTTCAGCTTGCCAAGAGCTAATCTCCCAATATTTCTGCATTTGTGACCAAGACTCCCAACCAATTTCATTTCAGCAGAATCTCATCTGCCATCATCAGGCTCATGTGTTGGGTTCATCTTCATCGTGCGTGTCAGGCTTTTGCAGCCATTTCTATTTTAAATTTGGTGCTAGCCTTGTGCTTTGTTTGAATGGTTTTTTCTTCATCCTGATTGGTTGGGAGTCTTGGTCTGTAATCTTTCCACCTTGCATTTAAGCACCTCCGTCTGCATGATGAAGGAGCAAGATCCTTTTTTGATTCCAGCCCTTCAGCTGGAGCTGGTGACGCGCGATAAAATGCAGGCTCAGAAAAATTATTTTGTGGAGCCCCAGAATGGAAGAATGGAAGGGAAGAAGGGATATTGGAGATCATTCAGTCCAGCCTGTCCTGCTGCCTGGTGAAAGAATCAAATATCTTTCCTTTCCTTTCCTTTCCTTTCCTTTCCTTTCCTTTCCTTTCCTTTCCTTTCCTTTCCTTTCCTTTCCTTTCCTTTCCTTTCCTTTCCTCCCTTCTTCCCTCCCTTCACTTCCTAGCATCTTTCCTTCCTTTCTTTCCCTCTCCTATCTCACTTCCCTCGCTCCCTTCCTCTCTCTCCCTCCCTTCCTCCCTTCTCTTTATTCTTTTCCTCCCTCCTTCCCTTCCTTCCTACCTATTTATCCCCCACCCATTAGACTTTCCTTTCTCCCTATATCTCTCCTTTGTTCTCCTTTCCACCCCTTCCTTCCTTCCTTCCTTCCTTCCTTCCTTCCTTCCTTCCTTCCTTCCTTCCTTCCTCCCTTCCTCCCTCCCTCTCTCCCTCCCTTTCTTCCTTCCTTCCTTTCTCTTTCTCTCCCCCACTCCTATCTCTCCTTCCTTCTTCCTTCCCTCTCCCTCCCTCCTATCTCACCTTCCTTCCTACCACGAGGTAGTGAGGGGAGGGGGGAACTTGTCCCACTCGCCCAACACGCCTGGCCTGGCCACCGGGCTGCATCTTTCCGCTTCTTTCTCCTTCTGCCTTTTGGCTGCATGCAAGGAAAGCAGCCAAAGTCTTCCTTTCTCTCCCCCAAACTCCACCAGAAATGAGCCTTTGGGACTCTGCAAGGCCTCCTGCTCCAAGAGGCTGCTCCAGCATGACAAGTCCCACAAAGACTCATTTCTGGAGGAGTTTGGGGGAGAGAAAGAAAGACTTCTGCTGCTTCTGCTGCTTTCCTTGCATGAAGCCCAAAGTCTCTTTCTCTCTCCTTCTCTCCCGCCCCCCACCTCTCTCTCTCATGAGTTTGGTGGTCCCTGAGATTGGTGACTCCTGGACTAGATGACCCTTAAGGTCCCTTCCAGCTCTATTCTGATTGATTGAATTGACAAACTTGAAATAAACATGACTTTTATTTAAAGACAACCTTCAGAAGGGATTTAATGGTTTAAAGACAAACTTTAGAAGGGATTAAAGAAGGGAAGACTCCTTTGATTTATCTAAAGGTAATTTGCTTTTCAGGAATAGGACAAAATTTGATCACCCAATCCCCTTTTGAGGTCTTCTGACCAGCAAAGGCAATGGGGAAAGCCAAGTACACTTAACAATGGGGTTGCTAACTTGTCAACCGTAGTTGATTGGCTTAACAACGGTGGCAAGTGAGGTGTAAAATGGGGCAAACCTCACTAAACAACTGCCTCACTTAGCCACAGAAATGTTGGGCTCGGTTGTGGTTGTAATTCTATCTGTATTCTGGGATATTGTGTTATCATATTGTTCCAAAGGTTTATTATTATTTTTTTCCCTCCCTGGAGATGCATTTTGCACTGTTTAACTTACCTTTTATGATAGGAACTTCTTTAATGAGAATGAGGTGATTGTGATCGCTTGATAGATGATTAAATTTACACATTGCCTTTTTTCATTTTGGAAAACAAACATCCGACAAATAATTAATTCCGGAGATGATCTGACAACAGAAAATAGCATCACCAGGAGATGCTTGTTTTTTTGCAAAAGTTGATGGGCCGGAGAGATAAACCGGCTATATTGGTTGGTCTTTCCAGCCAACCTTTTTTCTTTTTTCTTTTTTCTTTTTTCTTTTTTCTTTTTTCTTTTTTCTTTTTTCTTTTCCTTCCTTCCTTCCTTCCTTCCTTCCTTCCTTCCTTCCTTCCTTCCTTCCTTCCTTCCTTCCTTCCTTCCTTCCTTCCTTCCTTCCTCTTTTCTCTCTCTCTCTTCTCTTTCTGTCTCTCTTCTTTTCCTTCCTCCCACCTTTTTTCTGTCCATCTTTCTTTCTCCTCTTTTCTCTTTCTCTTTCTTTCATCCTTTTCTCTCCTCTCTCTTTTCTCTCTCTCTCTCCATTCCTCCCTCCCTCTTTTCTTTCTTTCTTTCCTCTTTTTCTCCTCTCTCTTTTCTCTCTCCCTTTCCCTCTCCATTCCTCCCTCCCTCTTTCTGCCTCGATAGGACATAGTTTGGGCCAGTTTGCAAAATTGGGAGAGGGAGCAGAGCAGAAGCCTTCTGCCCTCCTAGTATAGTGTTTGAGTAGTTAGAACAGTCCCACCTCCCTCCATGCTTGGGGTCAAGCCTGAATTATATGTGGTGGTGGAATCGTATGAATTCAGTTTGACACACTTGAGGACTGGAAGGGTGGGAGACCTGAGGTGGATGAAACTCCAGCCAAAACAACATAGATGGGTGTGATAATAATTAAAAAACAACAACAACTGGAGGTGTGTGAACAAGAGCTTTATTATTAAGCTTTTGCAAAAGGAAATTCTGCTCGTGACAGAAGACATGGTTTCCAGGAAGGCTGGGGTTTAGATACAGGTTCAGATATACAGTCTCTGCCCTTTTCCTGAGTTCACAATCTATCCAAGCTATGTATCTCTCTATGCCACACCCATATTACTGTAGTGTAACACCTGTTTCCTTGTCCTTGGAAACTACCTTCGTTTTCATCGCTCTTCTTTCTGTTATGGTCCTGTTATGACCTTCTGTAATACAATAGATCATTAACCAGTTCCTTTCGGGTCAGGATAACCTAGTATCTCCTTTTCATATCCTTAGGCCAAAAAGTACAGACCTGCCATCACTTTAGAACATAAAAAGTTACAAAACATAATGTGTTTGTTAGATATAGTGATATAACTGTCCAGTCATCATTGCATAATTCAAATATTGATAAACATGGATTCCCTTCTGTTCTTCATTTTCTCAGGTGTAACTTAACAATATATAATTTTCACATATAACACTGGGCGATGAGTCAGCTGTATTCCAACTGCTGCTCAGCCAGAGAAAGTTGCCAGGAAATTATTTTATATCCTGGTTGGACAATGTGACGTATTGTTTTTGGGGGAGAAAAAATGAGAACCTTCTAATTCTAGTGACGTGGAAGCCCGGGAAACCTTCAGTACTGGCTTCCACCAGTTGTTGCCAAGATGTGTAATGAAAATAAAATAGTTCCTGGAGGAATTAGAATGCCTCTGAAGTTCGTTTTATGGTTGATTGCATCACTTGGAACCTGACACTTGATTTACAGCAGGGGTGTCCAACCTTGGCAACTTTAAGACTTGTGGACTTCAACTTCCAGAGTTCCTCAGCCAGCTTTGCTGGCTGAGGAACTCTGGAAGTTGAAGTCCTCAAGTCTTAAAGTTGCCAAGGTTGGACACCCCTGGTTTACAGGAATAAGACTGTTTCCAGTGCACAGCACACGTAGAATGGAAGAGGCTTGGTGGGTCTGTCTAGGAATGGCACTCTAAGATGTTCCCTCCATCTCTGGTAGAGCTTCTCTCCTGCTCTTCCCTGGCATTGTAAGAGGGACAGCCGTGCTCTGCAGAAATCAAGCCCAAGGCTCTGGGTTTAAGCCACCGATGGATATCTTCAGTCCTTTTTCCAGGCAAGGTAGAGGTGCCATCCCTCACCCCACCATGTCCATATCCAATACCCCTCAGGTATGTCGTGGAGCAGGGGGTCACCAACCTTTTGGACCTCAGAGGCCACCCAACTCATCATTTTAAATCCCGCGCACCGGAGATCCTGGGAAAATCCCCCCCCCCCAAAAAAAAAGTCTGCAGGAAAATTCCCCGCCCCGTTTTCCTACCAATCCATCATTCTTTATTTGGGATGGCAGGATACCGTCTCCAGCTCCGTTCTCAGGGGGAGAGGAAGAGAGAGAGAGACTTTTGGCTTCGTGCAAGGAAAGCAGCAGATGCAGCAGAAGTCTCGCCCAAACTCCACCAGAAATGAGTCTTTGCAGCCTGTTGGAGCAGGAGGCCTTGCAGAGTCCCCAAGACTCCATTTCTGGCAGAGTTTGGAGGAGAGAGGAAGAAAGACTTTGGCTGCTTTCCTTGCATGCAGCGAAAAGCAGAAGGAGAAAGAAGCGGAAAGAAGCAGCCCGGTGGCCAGGCCAGGCAAGTGGGGCAAGTTCCCCGCTCCCCTTTTACCTCGTGGTAGGAAGGAAGGTGAGATAGGAGGGAGGGAGAGAGAAGGAAGGAGAGATAGGAGTGGCCCACTGGTTGGCGACCACTCTCATGGAGCATCTCCTTCAGCCAAGAGCGGGCCGGTAGTTTAGAATAGAGAAATTGGATGGTTTTTGGATGACCTGGAACAGAACAACGCAGCCGGTTAAGATCCAGAGGGGGAGCCCAAACCAAGATAGCGGTTGAATTGGAAATGGGGATGGCTTCAAGGGTGAGGTCAAGGACAATTTGAGTGGCTCTCAAGGTACCTGCTATTGCTGCCCAGATGTCTCTCAGTCTCTCCCGCAGACTGTGGAATAGTTCCTTTCGAATAGAAAAGAAAATGTTATAACCCAGGATTGAACTGTGGGGTCCTTGGTGCTCTCCGAGCTTGGTGGTTTCCTTGCAGACGTTTCATGAACCCAACTGGGTAACATCATCAGTGCTAGAAGAGAGTAGGGTTTGCTTTCTGTTTATATACTAGTCTCATACCCTGTCAGTACTGGTGGGATTGTGCGCGCAGGTGTGAAGGGTGGGGCACACCTGCAGGGGGGTCGCAAACGCATGTGTACGGGTGGGGCACATGCGTGGGGCATTTGCATTATGTTTTGTGGATGCGCGCACACCAGCTTTGGGCCCTTGGTGCCGGAAAGGTTAGCCATCACTGGTCTAGGGTCTCCTGCTTGAACGCAGGGGGCTGGACTAGAAGACCTCCGAGGTTCCCTTCCAGCTCTAATCCGATTGATTTGGCTAGCCCCATAAAATGCCTTTTGGTGAATCTGCCCCGACATTCTGCTGGATTGATTCACCCCAATGTTCGCAAACAAGTTAAATTCCACCATCCTTGGCTGGTTTTTAATTTAAACATGAATTTCTCGACATCACCTCCGAGCAGACAGTCAGTTTATTTCTATTTATTTATTTTTTCTTTTCCCCCAGAAAAAATAAAATAAAAAATAAAGTGACATTTCTCCCCTTCTCCTCAAGCAGACCTAATGAAGCCGTATATTAGTACGCTAACTTGAGCAGTACGTACAACTTGGTAAATAGGACCCCATTAAAAAATACTTCAAAATGTAAGCTATACACGGGTCCCAGTAGCCTTTCTAATGTCCGTTAATGGCTATTCCGAGGATCAGGAGGCTCATTTTCCAGAGCCATTAAGTCAAACTGTGCAATTATTTAGAAAGTTAATTCATGCAGACTCAAAAATCAGGCTTAAGTAATGCAAGAAGGGTAGGAGGTAAAACTCTGCTGAGAGGATGCGTCCTTTTTGTTATTTAACCGTCAGCCGTAATTAACTTGCAAATTTGAAATAATTAGAACAAATTAAAGGTATTTAACTTTGCCTCCCTGAAGAAAAATTCAAATTGCACCAAATGTAGTTTTAAATTATGCAACTCTCAGAGGTCTGCACAGGTTTTTTGTTTTTTTTTAAATCCTCAAACCACCCACCTACCCCTCCCAATATAATGCATTTATTTATTTTTTTCTATGACAGGAATACCAATCTGCTTTTTGTCAGAAGGCTTCCCATCAAGTAATTGTTCTTTGTGTCTATGAAATGACAGCTATTCTTCTCGATTTAAACTAAAAAAAAAAAGAGAGTATTTTAGTCTCTGAAGACTACATCGGCATTGCCGTGGCATTTTAATTCAATAAAACAAAAGGTTAAGTTTTTTTCTTCTCTCTCTCTGTCTCTTCTCTTTTCTCTCCTATCCTTTCTTATCTTCGCCCGCACTCCCCATCCCACCTCCTCATTTTGTTTTTAAGGAACAATCTTACAAAGGGGGTGGTGGTTCCTAAATGATTTTTTTAAAAAAAAAAAAAAAAATTCCATTCAGTCTCCAAAGCCAGGCCTGGAAGCATCAGAGGGAAATCATAACATTGAGCGGTTCATTTGGGTAAATTTTTTTTAGATGAAAGGGTGTGGCGTAAGTGACAATGAAATTATCTTTTTCTCTGTCCCAAAGGTGCCTTTTTCAGGAGGCCACTGGACTTTCTTGTTTTTCTTTGAAGATGTTTTGCTTCTGCTCCAAGAAGCTTCTTCAGCTCTGACTGGATGGTGGGGAAGGGAAGGATTGATACTCCTTGCAGACAGCTGGCCATTTGCATCCTTTTTAGAGGGTCGTTGAGGCCACTTGGAGGTTTATCTGTGTCCTCAGGGTCAGCTGAGTGGTGCAAATGGTTCCTGTAATCATTTCCATAATGGATTTCCAGAAAAAAATTGCAGACTTCAGGAACCATTAGCACTACTCGGGTGATCCTGAGGACACAGATAAACCTCCACAGGGCCTCAGCGACTCTCCAAAAGGATGCAAATGACCAGCTGTCTTCAAGGAATATAAATCCTTCCTCTCCCCACCGTCTATTCTATTCTATTAAGTCTCCAACCTGAGCAGGGGGTTGGATTAGATGACCTACAAGGTCCCTTCCAACTCTGTTAATCTGTTAATCTTAGTAGCTGCAAAACTGAATATGTATCCTTGTTCACTACATGTTAAGTTCCAACTCCATGCTCATATCTATACTCAAGAAACTAGTCAACTGCGGGTCAGCACTAACCCTCAAGGAGAGAAGGAACCTAGAACTAAGGAGAAATTTAATGACAAGGACAATTAAACAACGGAACAGTTTATCTTCTGGAGTTGTGGGTGCTCCATCAATGGAGGCTTTCAAGAAGAGACTGGACAGCTGTTTGTCTGATATGGTACGTGGCCTCCTGCTTGAGAGGGGGGTTAGACTAGAAGACCTCCAAGGTCTCTTCCAGCCGTAGAATTCTGTGTTCTAATTTTGATATTACAACAGGAATATGTGGAAGGTTGAAGACAAGCACCTTAAAAAAAAAAAAAAAGACACCCAGATAACCCATTCTTCCTTTTTTTCCTTTTCTTCTAGTTCCCCCAAGATGGACTGCAAAGGTTGCCTTCTAAGGACACCTTCTAGGAGAAGCTTCGGAGCACCAGAAGGAAACGAAAGGATCGATTTGAGGGCGAAGAGCACAGGCTTCCGGAGTGAAACCAACAGCCCGACTCTTTGGGACAGCATGAAGAAGGAGGCCATCCGGTCCAAACAAGGTGAGACAGGTTTTATTGTTTCATACGATTGATTTGATTTGATTTGATTTGATTTGATTTGTCAATTGCTTACAAGATAATAGGTATAAGTATAAACATAGTTATGAATACATGGATACATATAAGATGTCAGCTCTGAGATTCAGCTGCCAAGTATGAAAACGGGGGGTGGAGGAGTTGGAAAGTCCAAGGTTATTCCATATGTCGCATGAAGAAATTCCAGCTGCAGTTAATTGGTTCTCGTGATTAATGAAGTGGAGAAGGGGGAGGAGAGAAGGTGGATTTTGTGTAATGTGCGAAAATGACTTTCACTTTTGGAAATGCCTTTGAATTACCAGGGCTGTTCCTAATAAATCAGTTGGAGATTATATTGTCTCGGAGTGACTGATTACCGTGGATAATTTCTGGATGCCTAATATGAGAAAAATAAAAGCAACAATAGGACAGGGACGGTAGGCACGTTAGTGCGCTTATGTTGTTGTTGTTATTATTATTATTATTATTATTATTATTATTATTATTATTATTATTATTATTATTATTCAGATAGATTAGATGTGGCTACCCAACTCACACATGATGACTCCAGGCAGGGTGCAGAATTCAAAACGGACATATAAAAATCCCAGGAAGTTCCACTCTATCCCAGTGGTGGGATTTCAATTTTTTTTTTTACTACCGGTTCTGTGGGCATGGCTTTGTGGGCATGGCAGGGGAAGGTTACTGCAAAATCCCCATTCTCCCCCCCCCCCCCCCCACTAACCTGTGTCATTTTTCCAAGTGATAAAATCCATTTAAAATGAAAAAGAGCAAAATCCCATCTTCCAAAACAAAATTCTTTTATTTAGGAAAGCATCTAATTGTCAAAGTCTGTTGTAATTCCAGATCTGACACAACCCAGATTTACCCTCAATATTAAAAGTTAGAAACAGCCCCCCAAAGTCACAGTCCCCAATAGAAGTAAATCAACATTGGCTGATGTCATCAATCTCCACCTCCAGGTCTCAGCAAAGTCAGCTTTTGTTCCCACGGGAAGAAGAACCACCTAGCCTCAACAACTCTCTCTATCTCCACTCCTCCCACCTTAGGAATGTGGCAAACCCGAAACCCTTCCCCCCTTTAACCAGCAAAGAGAAAGAAAGAAAAGGAATATATGATAAGGCTAAATAAAATGGCTACACAGATGTCAATTTCGGGCTTGACAACCTGTTTTCCAGCTCCGTTCTCCTGTGCAGGGCAACCAGAGAAGACCCGGCCGATCAGCTGGGACTCAGGAGCAGAGAATAGATGGGAGCAGGGCCAGTCAGAGACGGGATTTGCCAGTTCTCTGAACTACTCAAAATTTCCGCTACCGGTTCTCCAAAACTGGTCAGAACCAGTTGAATACTACCTCTGCCAGGGTGGCGGCAAACACTTTCGTGGTGATGACATATCCATTCAGTCATGTCCGACTCGTGGCGATTCTATGGGCCAGGTTTCTCTCCACGTCTTCTCTCTTGCATGGCTTCTTTGAGTTGTTCTCTGCTCTGGCTGGTTTCAGCTTTGAGGGTGTCCAGCCACCGTGTTCTTGAGCATCTTGGTTTCCTTTTACCGCTTAACTCTTTCCAGCATAATTGCTTTCTCCAGTGAATTCCCCCGTGGGATGTCGCCAAATTAAGTGAGGCAAACACGATGATACAAGATACAGTGGTGCCTCGGTAGATGCCATGCATTGGTTCCGGGAGGCAGGATGAGTACCAACAATATTGGTATCTATTGCTTTTTTAATTTTAATATTTGAGAGTGATGGACATTTTAAATATATGGTACAAAGATTAAATCAAGGGTCTTCAAACTTGGCAAGTTTAAGACTTATGGACTTCAACTCCCAGAATTCCTGAGCTAACATGACTGGAGGAGGAATTCTGGGAGTTGAAGTCCAGAAGGCTTAAAGCTGTCAAGTTTGAAGACCCTGGAATTGGGTGGGTAGGTAGGTAGGTAGGTAGGTAGGTAGATGATGGGTAGATGATGGATGGATGGATAGGTAGATAAATAGATAATGGATGGATTGAATGGATGGATGGATGGAGATAGATGGATGGATAGATAGATAGATAGATAGATAGATAGATAGATAGATGATGGATAGGATGGATAGATAGATGATGGATAGGATGGATAGATAGATGATGGATGGAGAAATAGAAAGATAGATAATGGATGGATGATTGATGGTTAAATAGATGATGGATGGATAGATAGATAGAAAGATAGATAGATAAATAATGGATGGATAGATAGACAAGATGATGATGATGAAGAAGATCTACAGAAGATATAAAGACAGATAGATGATAGACAGACAGATAGATATTGGATGGATAGATATTTGATGGGTGGATGGATTAATAGACAGACAGATAGATGGATGGATAGCAAGCAAGCATGTTGGAGATATGAAGGACCACTAAGACAACAGACCTAATAGCGTTTGACTTCTCCCCAATTGTAGTGTCTTCAACTCCCAGAATACCCTAGTCAGGGATATTGTGGGAGTTGAAATCCATATGTCTTAAAAAATGTTGGGAAATACTTCTCTAGAGCATATAAATTTGTTAAAGTCAGCATACAGACATAAGCAGTACCTTCAAAAAAGTATCTCACACCCCCTCTAAGAAGTTTGCATTTAATCTTCCCTTTGAATCAGAGTTAAGTTAGCTAACCCTTAGCATGTTAAGCATGTTCCTGCAAACCTTCATCATTTATTTTCATTTTGTGGCTCATCAGCCTCCATGGAGTCTCACCTGGACAAACGTTAATGGTCTTAAAACATAAACGAAAAACACGATTTCCACTGAAATGTCAATTTTAGTATTGAGGCAGCTGTGCTGGCCGGTCTGACTTGAATCCCAATGAGAAAATAAAAAAGAAATTGGAATATCTCAACACAAAGTACCGATGGGTCTATTCCTTGTATCCAAGCCATAATTTTTCTGTGTTCTTTAAAGCAAATACAAATTACTGCACCTGTGTATGGTTTGCCAATTGCACAGTGGCAGATAGGAAAGCACTTCAGAAGGTTAATGTCATTGCCCAGAAGATCATTGGTTGCCCTCTCCCCTCTTTGGAAGAGCTTTATAGCTCCCGCTGCCTTAAGAAAGTTCAAAATATTCTCAAAGATCCATCTCATCCTGGGAACCCTTTTTTTTTTTAAACTATTACCATCTGGCAGATGGTACAGATAATAAAAAAAACCAAGGACATTTAGGCTGAAAAACAGCTTCTATCCCAGGACAGTAGCTCTTTTGAATTCTAGTGTGTAGTACAATATTAATGCAATACCAAGGGTTTTAAATTCCATGTATAAAATGTGAAAGATGTGCGTGTGTGTTTTGTTTTTATAGTTATAATGTAATAATTTTTGATAAGCAGGTGTCTGGATTAAGAGCAGAGGTGGCATTCAGCAAGTTCTGACCAGTTCTGGAGAACCGGTAGCGGATTTTTTTTTAATGATTTTTATTGAAAATTGAAGTTTAAAAACATTTGAACATGGTGATGTTTTGACATACAGTATATCAGCAGTCTTTACAATATTATAGTGTCAGAATGTCATCAGACAGTATACCATATATATACATATACATATACATATACATATACATATACATATACATATACATATACATATACATATACATATACATATACATATACATGCATGCATGCATACATACATACATACATACATACATATATATATATGTGTGTGTTTTCTGAGGTTCTCACGGGTATTTGTATGTGGATCTTTGGTTATTTGGGTTTTCTCCCGCATAAGATTGGAAGTATCTAGGCAACGTTTCGATGAAGTCTCATTCATCATCTTCAGGCTTGGTCTTCAGCTCTGTGCTTCTCAGAGTGATGTGAGCTTGCAGCTGCTTCTTCTTTTTAACTGCTAGTGGGGGTGTGACTTGATTGGGTGGGGGCTTGGCTGTGTTCTGATTGGTTGAGGGTATGTTCTCATTGGTTGGGGGTCAGAACACAGCCAAACCCCCAACCAATGAGAACACACCCCCACCCAATGAGAACGCACCCAAGCTCCCACCCAATCAAGTCACACCCCCACTAGCAGTTAAAAGGAAGAAGCAGCTGCAAGCTCACATCACTCTGAGAAGCACAGAGCTGAAGACCAAGCCTGAAGATGATGAATGAGACTTCATCGAAACGTTGCCTAGATACTTCCAATCTTACGCGGGAGAAAACCTGAATAACCAAAGATACACACACACACACACACATATATATATATATATATAGAGAGAGAGATCTTTGGTTATTCGGGTCTTCTCTATAGAGAGAGAGAGATCTTTGGTTATTCGGGTTTTCTCCCGCGTAAGATTGGAAGTATCTAGGCAACGTTTCGATGAAGTCTCATTCATCATCTTCAGGCTTGGTCTTCAGCTCTGTGCTTCTCAGAGTGACGTGAGCTTGCAGCTGCTTCTTCCTTTTAACTGCTAGTGGGGGGGTGACTTGATTGGGTGGGGGCTTGGCTGTGTTCTGATTGGGTGGGGGTGTGTTCTCATTGGTTGGGGGTTTGGCTGTGTTCTGATTGGTTGGGGGTTTGGCTGTGGTCTGATTGGCTGGAGGCGTGTTCTGTTCAGGTGGGGGCTTGATTGTGCTCAGGTTAGTCCTAGTTGCTGGAGGGTTTGAGCTGGTGAGCTGTGATCTTGCTGTTTGGCTTCGAGTTCGTGGTCGTGCTGCATCTTCATGGTGGAGGAAGTTCGCTTCATGTATGGCTCAGAGGGGTTTGAGGTGGGTAGTGATGCAGCTACAGTGCGGCTTCTGGTCCGTGGTCGTGTCTCATCTTCTGTGTGGGTGTGAGTCTGCTTTCTACGTGGAAGTGTGGTGGTGGCATCTTGTGTGGCTCTCAGGGATGTGGGTCTGGTGTCATTCTTCATGTTGGGTACGCGTCTGTTCATGAGGGCGGGTTTCCAAATGGCTGGTAGGCGGGAGGCATCATCTCGTTTATTCATGCTGTGTGGGCGTTTTTCTATCTCTATGGTTTCTCTGATGATTCTGCTGCTGAAGTGTTCGGTTTTGGCAATAGTTCTGGTATTTTTAAAGTCAATCTCATGTCCTGTGGCTTTGAGGTGTTGGACCAGGGAAGAGGTCGGTTCTTCCTTTCTGATTGAGTTCTTATGTTCTTCAATGTGTGCACCTATTCTTCTGTTAGTCTGTCCAATGTATGTGGTGGGGCAGGCAGTGCAAGGGATTTCGTATACTCCTTGATTTTCTAACTCGATTCTGTCCTTAGGGTTTCTTAGGATGGTGGATATCTTTCTGTTTGTGCAGAATGCTGTCAATGTTGTGTTTTTGGAGGATCTTGCTGATTTTGTCTGTAGTGCCTTTTATATATGGGAGGAGGGCTTTGCCATTCTCTTGTTCTCTGTCTTGGATTTTGGCTGGGGTTTCTTTTTCGATTAGGTGGGTGATTTTCTTTCTTTGGAATCCATTTGCTGTCAGCACGCCGGTGAGAGTGTGTAGTTCGGTCTCTAGGTGTTGTTCGTCGGCTAAGCATTTTGTTCTGGAGATGAGTGTCTTGGCTACGGAATTGATCTGTGCTGGGTGGTGGTATGAGAGTGCGTGTAGATAGCGGTTTCTATGTGTTTTCTTCTGGTAGATGGTGTGTCCTAGGGAGCCATTGGGTTTTTTGTATACCAAGACATCTAGGAAGGGAAGTTGGTTGTTAGCTTCTGTTTCCATGGTGAGTTGTATTTTGGGGTGTTGGCTATTGAGGTGTGTGAGGAAGTTGTTCAGTTTTTCTTTCCCGTGTGGCCAGATTATGAAGGTGTCATCTACGTATCTGAGCCAGAGTTTGGGTTTGTGATCATATTTTTCTAGAGCTTGTGTTTCAAAGTGTTCCATGTAGAGGTTAGCGATGACAGGTGAGAGGGGTGATCCCATGGGTGCTCCTTCTATTTGTTTGTATTTTTGTCCATTGTAGGTGAAGTATGTATTGGATAGGCAGTGGTTGGTCAGATCTAGGATGTGCTTGGGGGGGTTGTATTTGTTTTGGATGGCTGTCAAGACTTCTTTTATTGGCATTTGGGTGAAGAGGGATATGACATCGAAGCTCACTAGTAGGTCACTGGGTTGTAAGTTTTGTTTCTTTATGATCTCGATGAACTGGAATGAGTTTCTTATGTGTGAGTTGATGGATTCTGCATAGGGCTGTAGAAACTCATTCCAGTTCATCGAGATCATAAAGAAACAAAACTTACAACCCAGTGACCTACTAGTGAGCTTCGATGTCATATCCCTCTTCACCCAAATGCCAATAAAAGAAGTCTTGACAGCCATCCAAAACAAATACAACCCCCCCAAGCACATCCTAGATCTGACCAACCACTGCCTATATATATGTTTTCTGAGGTTCTCGCGGGTATTTGTATGTGGATCTTTGGTTATTCGGGTTTTCTCCCGCGTAAGATTGGAAGTATCTAGGCAACGTTTCGATAAAGTCTCATTCATCATCTTCAGGCTTGGTCTTCAGCTCTGTGCTTCTCAGAGTGATGTGAGCTTGCAGCTGCTTCTTCCTTTTAACTGCTAGTGGGGGTGTGACTTGATTGGGTGGGGGCTTGGCTGTGTTCTGATTGGGTGGGGGTGTGTTCTCATTGGTTGGGGGTTTGGCTGTGTTCTGATTGGTTGGGGGGTTATATATATATCTGTCTGATTGGTTGGGGGGTTATATATATATCTGTCAGACTTTTCTGGCCAAACCATTCTGGCACTGCAATAGGCTGCCCCAAATTTAAATCTGAAACCATTAAAAAGTCTGACTCACAGATGAACACTATACAAAAGCCTGATGATTGCAGATGAGATTCTGCTGAAACATTGCTACAACTTTAAAAGCACAACTATAATGACGTGGGAAAATACCCAGACAAAACTGAATACCATACATGTAAGTACCCGCGAAAACTTAAGAAAACTACATATACATATACATATACATATACATATACATATACATATACATATACATATACATATACATATACATATACATATACATATACATACATACATACATATATATATACCCGAAAAAAGCTGAATGCCAGACATGTAAGTACCCGCGAAAACTTAAGAAAACAAATATATATATATATATATATATATATATATATGTCTGGCATTCAGCTTTGTTCGGGTATTTTCCCACGTCATAATAGTGGTGCTTTTAAAGTTGTAGCAACGTTTCAGCAGAATCTCATCTGCCATCATCAGGCTTCTGTATAGTGTTCGTCTGTGAACTAGACTTTTACAGTGGTTTCAGATTTAAATTTGGGGCAGCCTATTGCTGTGCCAGAATGGTTTTTTCTTCCTCCTGATTGGTTGAGAGTCTTGGTCTGTGTTTATTGGTCTTGGAGTTTGCTGTGTTCTGCTACTAATATCTTCTGTCTGTTTTTTTTTGGGGGGGGGGGGGCTCTATTTGTATCTTGATTGGCTGGCAACATTGTGTTATTTTATTGGAGGCCTTTAGTGCAGCTTGGCTTCGGGTAAATGGACGGCTATCATTCGTTAGGAAGCTGGGTTTCATCTGGGTGCCTGGTTGGGGTGTCTTTGAGCTGGAGGTATCAGGGGGGATCTGTTTGTGCCCAGGTGTTTGCCTGGCTTGTGGTGTGGAGATTTTTTTGTTTGTGAGTGCAGGCTTCCAAATGATTGACAGCCTGGTGGAATCATCTCTTCTGTTCATGCTTTCTGGTCTTTTTTTCAATCTCTATGGCTTCTCTGATGATTCTGTGGCTGGGATTTTCTATGGTGGCTAGGGTTTTATATACATATATATGTAAATATTTGTTTTCTGAGGTTTTTGTGGGTATTTGTATGTAAAATTGGAAGTATTTTGGCGACATTTCGACGAAATCTCATTCGTCATCTTCAGGCTTGTTTCTTTGGCTTTATTTTTTCACCCCCCACCCAGTCAAGCCACACTCCCACTGGCAATTAAAAGAAAAAACAGCTGCAAGCTCACATTACTCCAAGAAGCACAAAGCTGAAGATGCAAGCCTGAAGATGATGAATGAGATTTCATCAAAACATCACCAAAATACTTCCAATTTTACGTGGGAAAAAATCCGAATAACCAAAGATCCACACACACACACACACGCACACGCACACATATCTATATACATCTTTACACTGTAATTCTTCATATTCATTTATCTTAGGTGTTTTTTGTAATATAAACTCTTTGATTCTTATTTTGCATTTTTTTTTACTTCTTTTCATATCCCTCCAATCATATTTTTTTTCCATGTTTCATAAATTTCTGAAGTATCTCGTTCATTAAGTTCTAATGTTAAGCGATCTTGTTCAGCGCAATATATAATTTTTTAAAATTATTATTTCATCATTAGGTATTTATTTTAATTTCCATGTTTCCCAGTAGCGGAAATTTTGAGTCGTTCGCAGAAGAGGCAAATCCCACCTCCGACTGGAGATTTTACAGTATCCTTCCCCTGCCACGCCCACCAAGTCACGCCTACAGAACCGGTAGTAAAAAATTAGAATCCCACCATTGTGGTACAGGATAATAAAAACAAGGACAAATAGGCTGAAAAACAGCTTCCAGGATAGTAACTCTATTGAATTCTACCGTATAGTGCAATATTAATCCAATATCAGGGGTTTTAAATACAATGTATAGAATGTGACGGGTGTGTGTTTTTGTTTTATTTTCATAGTCATACATATACACTGAAGATGTTATTTAATTTCGTTGTACAAGGTGCAAGGACAATTAAGTAAAGCTAAACTAAATACAAAACGGCATCACCCAGCAGGATATGTTTATATATTTTTCTGCATTCCCCGCTGTCTTAAATGCATTAAACACTTTTCTGTAGCGATACAACTCTTGCTGGTTTTGCCGTTATTTATAATTCATTACACCCATCCAACATTTTCCATTTATTACTTATTTAGTACTTTCTCTCTGTGTCTGTGAGCGCAAGCACATGCGTCAATGCCTTGGAGATCCAGCAGATATGCCTATCAGATCAGTAATCTGGGCTATTAAAATCACAGCCTTTGCGAGCAATTCATTCATCCCTTTGCAAACTCCATTTTCCAGTCTGCTTCCCCTTTAATCTCGGTCTAATTGCATTCAAATCAGACCTACCTAATTGCATTTAAATCTTTTGTGGAAGTGGCCCTTTTATTTTATTTTATTCCGCACCAATGCAGGTAGTCCTCAAGTTATATCCATAATGAAGCCCCAAATGTCTGTTGCTAAATGAAAAGAACAGAATTCGAATAGAGTTCGAAGGGACCTTGGAGGTTGTCCAGTCCAACCCTCTGCTTAAGCAAGAAACCCTACACCACTTCAGACAAATAGTTATCCAATCTCGTATTAAAAACTTGCTGCGTTGGAGCATTTAGAACTTCTGGAGGCAAGCTGTTCTACTACTACAAATGAGACATTTGTTTAGTGACTTTTACCCCAATTTATGACCTATCTTGCCACCATTGTTAAGTTGATGACATGCCTGTTAAGTGAGCCTGGCTTCCCCTTTGACTCTGCTTGTCAGAAGGTCACAAAAGAAGAATCACATGACTCCGAGTGTTGTGGTGCGTCAGTGGCCAGCAGAGCTGGCTGCAGACTTGGACAGTGAAGAGGTTGGAGAGGAACCTGGGCCAGTCCTGGAGTCTGGGGAAGGCTCGGACGAGGGCTCTGTGTCGGAGGCAGAGAGGGGGCTCCGGCTGTCTGACAGTTGTCAGCTGCCTTCGGAGTCGGACATCAGTGGGGCAGAAGAACAGCTGGAGCCTGTTCCCAGTGTGCTCATGTGCAGAGCTGCCAGAAGAAGGGAACAGCTAAGGAACAAGGGTTGACTCGGGAGTCAAGGCTCAGGACCCTCCCATAGGAAATAAAGAGGAGCAAAAGGGGAGTGGGGTTTGCAGGAGGCAATTAATTCAGTTCATTGGGGTGAAGATCTGTCCCTGACTTCTTGCCAAGAAGTTGCTGCTACAGCGTGGCATTTGGAAGATAACGGCCTGGCAACTCTCCAAGCCTAATAAAGGTCTGTCGTGAAATCTCATGAAAGACTGTTTGCCGGGACTTTGCTGGAGAGGAAATCACTTTGACCCAAATAAAAGGGGTTTTATCGAGATGAGGAGTCGGCTTCATGATCTTGGGAAGCCTAGGTCAGAACTCCGTCATAAGTAGAGTTGGTTGCCAAGTGCCTGAATTTTGATCATGTGACCACGGGAATGCTACAACAGTCATAAGTGAAAAACAGTTATAAGTCACTTTTTTTCAGCACTGTTGTAACTATGAATGGTCACTAAATGAACCATAGTCACTAAAGGAATGGCTGTAAATCAAGTGGTGGTGCAGTGGTTAGAGTGCAGTACTGCAGGCTATTTCTGCTGACTGCTGGCTGCCTGAAATTTGGCAATTCGAATCTCACCAGGCTCCAGGTTGACTCAGCCTTCCCCCCTTCCGAGGTGGGTAAAATGAGGACCCAGATTGTTGTGGGCAAGAGGCTGACTCTGTAAACCACTTAGAGAGGGCTGGAAAAGCACTGAAGTGTTATATAAGTCTAAGTGCTATTGCTATTCCTTCCTTCCTTCCTTCCTTCCTTCCTTCCTTCCTTCCTTCCTTCCTTCCTTCCTTCCTTCCTTCCTTCCTTCCTCTTCCACTTTCATATTTCCTTCCTTCCATCCATCTTTCTTCCTTCCTTCCTTCCTTCCTTCTTTTGGCCTTGGTGGCACAGTGGTTAGAATGCAGAACTGCTGACTGTTTTAAAGGAGCTGGCAGAGGTCATCTCAGAACCACTGCACCATATCTTTCAAAAATCCTGGAGCACCGGAGAACTACCAGAGGACTGGAAAAGAGCCGATGTAGTTCCCATCTTCAAAAAAGGAAAAAAAATAAAAACAGACCCAGGAAACTATAGATCAATCAGCTTAACATCAATACCCGGGAAGATACTGGAAAAGATAATAAAAAAACAGATCTGCCAACATCTAGAAACAAGTAAAGTAATAACGAGCAGTCAGCATGGGGTTGTTAGAAACAGATTATGCCAAACCAATTTTATTTCATTCTTCAACAAAGTGACTAAATTAGCAGACTAGCAAAATACTGTGGGCATAATATATTTAGATTTCAGCAAGGCATTTGACAAAGTAGACCACAACCTACTTCTTAGTAAGCTAGAAGAAAGTGGAATAGACAGCACTACCACTAGATGGATTCACAACTGGCTGGCAAACCATACTCAATGAGTAGTCCTTAATGGGTCTAAGTCTACATGGAGGGAAGTAAGCAGTGGGCTGCCACAAGGTTCCGTCTTAGGCCCAGGACTCTTCAATATCTTCATTAATGACTTAGATGAGGGAATAGAAGAGGAACTTAGCAAATTTGCAGATGATACTAAGCTGGCAGGAATAGCTAACACCCAAGAAGATAGGCTGAAGATCCAGAGGGATCTTGACTGACTCGAACATTGGGCCGTACCTAACAAAATGAAATTTAATGTAGAGAAAACTAAAGTCTTACACTTAGGCAAGAAAAACCAAAAGGACTCATATAGACTGGGTGAAACCAGGCTCAATAGCAGGAACTGGGAGAGGGATCTTGGAGTCTTAGTGGACAGCCAGCTAAATAGGAGCCAGCAGTGCAGCCGCCGCCAAAAAAGCTAATGCAATCCTAAATTGTATTAACAGAGGGATACAATCAAGATCAAGGGAGGTACGAATATCACTCTATAAAGCCTTAGTAAGACCACACCTAGAGTCCTGCATCAAGTTTTGGTCACCACATTATAAAAAAGATGTTGAGACTAGAAAAAGTACAGAAAAGAGCAACCAGAATGATTAGGGGACTGGAGACTAAAACATACGATGGACAGTTGCAGGAACTGGGCCTGGCTAGTCTAGGGAAGAGAAGGACCAGGAGAGACAGGAGAGCAGTCTTCCAATATTTGAGGGGCTGCCACAGGGAGGAGGAGGGGGTCAAGCTATTTTCTAAAGGGCCTGTCAGCCAGACAAGGAATAATGGATAGAAACTGATTCAACCTGGAAATAAGGAGAAACTTTCTGTCAGTGAGAAGAATCAACCCATGGAACAGAAGTTGCCCTCGGAAGTTGTGGGAGCTTCATCGCTGGAGGGTTTCAAGAAGAGATTGGACTCCCATCTGTCAGAAATGGTGTGGGTCTCCTGCTTGGGCAGGGGGGTCCCTTCCAATTCTGATTATCTGTTATCTGTTATCTGACTGCCAGCTAACTGCAATTTGGCAGTTCGAATATCACCAAGTTGACTCAGCCTTCTATCCTTCCGAGGTTGGTAAAAATTCTTGGGGACAATGGGCTGACTGTAAAACCCTTTAAGAGGGCACGGTGAAGCATTATATATCTAAGTGCTATTGCTATTACCACCCAATTAGAAAGAAGAACAAAAAGCAGAACGAGACATGATTTTGGAGGGGATAGAAGCCATTCCAGAAGTGAATTTTTACAGTGCAATTTTTCTAAATGTCCCCCAAGTTCCCCAAATCCTAATCTCAGGGAAAACAGCCTCTTCTGAGCCAGAGATATTTTAATGGCAAATGTTTTTTCCTGCTTTTGGCTCAGCAGTTCCACTTTTAGGAACAAAGCAAAATGCTTTTTCTCCTGCCAGTGAAAATACACAAAGGCGGAGGAGTTTTGGGCTTGGTTGCAAATCCTCCCCTAACCTTTGGGTCACCCAGATGCTGCCTCTCCCTTTCTTTCTTTCTTTCTTTCTTTCTTTCTTTCTTTCTTTCTTTCTTTCTTTCCTTCCTTCCTTCCTTCCTTCCTTCCTTCCTTCCTTCCTTCCTTCCTTCCTTCCTTCCTTCCTTCCTTCCTTCCTTCCTTCCTTCCTTCTTCTTTCTTTCTTTCTTTCTTTCTTTCTTTCTTTCTTTCTTTCTTTCTTTCTTTCCTTCCTTCCTTCCTTCCTTCCTTCCTTCCTTCCTTCCTTCCTTCCTTCCTTCCTTCCTTTCTTTCTGGATAGTTTCACACTCTGCCCTTTTCCTTTTTCTCTCCTTTTAAACTTGTCAACCGGTTTGCAATGGGTGTCAGCAGAAGCCTACCAAGAAAAGGAAAAATGTGTGTTCCTCTCCTGGAACAAACCCATTGCCATGTTGAATCAGGCACATATTTCATTTTATGTTATTTTTTAATAAAGAGGGAGAGAGAAAAAGAGAGAAAGACTTCTGCTGCAAAGAAACTTTGCGAAGGGATCATCAGAGGGCTCCCTGAACCGGAGGGTGCAGGTTAATCTCTCGCAAAGCTCCACTACAAATGTTGGAAAGCTGGCAAAAGGGCTGGTGTCCAAAAGAAATCAATTTCTAATTTGAAACCAAACTATTCTTGACTAACAGGAGTTCAGGATCCATTACTTGTGCTCTCTACTCGGCTGACATTTCAGCTGTTTTCTGGAGCGCGCCATGAATTCTAATAGTTGCCTCATAACGTTGCTCCATGCAATCAATTCAAGCTAGAAAAAGAAATCTGTGTAGTTTTCAGGGGCAATTGTTACTGTGGGTTTCTTTTTTCCCTTGATCTGTCTTTATCTAAATCTCCTCTTCTTCCTCCACCTCTTCTTCTTCCACTTCCTCTATCTCTTTCCTTCTCTTCTTTTTCCTCCTCCTCCTCTTCTTCTTTCTCCTTCTCCTCCTTCCTTTTCTTCCTCTTACTCCTCCATCTTTCTCCTCCTTCTTCCTTTTCTTCTATCCTCCTCTTCTTCCTTTTCTTCTTCCTTTTCTTCCTTCCTTCTTCCTCCTCCTCCTCCATTTTTTTCCTCTTTCCCCTCCTCCTCTTTCTTCTTCTTTTCTTCCTCCCTCTCCCCTTCTCCCTCCCTCCCTCCCTCTCTCCCTCCCCCTCCCCTCTCCTGCAACTACCATGGATGAGGCTCGCTACCCTCCATTGTTTCACGACTTCTTCCTTGTTGAATTAAATATCTGAAAAGCAGGCTGACCTCCCTGCCCAGTCCCTCTTCTCTTCCCCCTTTATTGCTCACTCCCTCTTTCAGAGCCATTTGCTAGGAAAATTATAGGCTGGCGTACGTTGGCCGGCCATCAAAAGTATGATTAGGAATAATTAACAGATAGTCTTCCCTGCTTCCATTGACAGAAGGGTTATTGGAGATTTTGGAGCAGATCCAAAAGGTGTCCCGGTGGCGAGGGTTGTACGCTCCTTCTTTTGTCCCATTGATTTCATGCAAGGTCCGACAATGCTACATGGAATCAAATGCCCAGCTTTCCTCCACATCTGTGTATATTTATACATCTGTGGGGAGCAGTGACTTCTGATGTCATCTCAGTTTTTCTTCTTGGATGTTGTGGCCTGCCGGTGGCTAGCGGAGCTGGCAGCAGAGTCGGACAGTGAGGAGGTTTGGGAGGCACATGGGCCAGTCCTGGAGTCTGGGGAAGGCTCAGATGAGGGCTCTGCCTTGGAGGCAGAGATGGGGCCAGGGCTGTCCGACAGTAATCAGCTGCCTTTGGAGTCGGAGATCAGTGGGGAAGAAGAACAGCCGGAGCCTATTCCCCACGTGTGCATGCGCAGAGCTGCCAAGGGAACAGCTAAGGAACAAGAGTCGACTTGGAAGTAAGGCCACAGGTGAATGATGAATGGCCCCTCCCCTAGGGATTAAAAGAGGGGCAAAAGGGAAGGGAGCTTTTGTAAGAAACAGTTGGTTGCAGCAGTGTGAAGATCTGTCTGTGCATCTCAGAGACTCGTGCTGAGTCCTTCCTTGTCAGCACTGCGTTTGGAAATAGTTACTTGGCAGCTCTCCAGGCTAGATCAGGCCTGTGCTCCGAATTACACCCTTGAAAGACTGTTTGCCAGGCCTTTGGCTGAAGGTGAATGCAAGAAATTCACCTTCGTTGAATAAAAGGGGTTTTGCTGGGACAAAGAGCCTGCTTAGTGCTTTTTGGGGAAGCCTAGGACAGAACATTGGATAGGAACAAGAGAAGCTCAGCCAAGCAAAGGGAATATTCATTCAAATCAGCAAGAAGTCCATTTTGCTTAAACAGGTTGCCCTCAGCTTACAACACTTTGTTTCATGAACGTTCCAAGTTACAGTGACGCTGGAAAAGGAGACTTATGACCGTTCTTCATATTTGCGACCGTTCCAGCATCCCCATGGTCCCGTAATCAGAATTCAGACGCCTGGCAACTGACTCACATTTATGACAGTTGCAGCTTTACAACCTTCTGGCAAGCAAAGTCGATGGGGGAAGCCAGATTTGCTTAACGACCGTGTGACTAACTAAACAACTGCAGTGATTCACTTAACAACGGTGGCAAGACAGCTCATAAAATGGGGCAAAACTCACTGAACACTATCGCTAAGCAATGGGTATTTGGTTCAAAGTGTGATTACACACAGAAGGAATTTGTCCCCTGAACAGAAGCTCTCAGTGAACATGCAAAGAAACATCATAATCATCATTGTAGCAGTAAGAGGAGGTAGATGAGGAAGAGGAGGAAGAAGAAGGAGGAGGTGGTGAAGATCTTGTAGGATAATATATATTTATTTTAATTAATAAATAAAATAAGATATAAGAAATAAATAATAAAAATAATAAAATCGTTAATTTAATAATAACAATAAACAACCACAGCTGTCGAAAACCAAAACGTATAATTTATTGACATCGCTGTACCAGGAGACACCAGAGTCGAAGAAAAAAAACTGGGGAAAAAGCCACGAAATGTAGCCATACAACATGGATAAATATACATACACATTAGACAGTCATGTGAGAAGTAGGTGTTCAGCAAAGAGATAGCACAAGCACGTTAAGATTTCACAGATTAACAGAGTTGGAAGGGACCTTGTAGGTCATCTAGTCCAACCCCCCCCCCCCCCCCCCGTCCAAGCAGGAGACCCTACGCCATTTCTGACAGAGGGCAGTCCAATCTCTTCTTGAAAGCCTCCAGGGATGATGCTCCCACAACTTCTGGGCAACTTCTGTTCCATGAGTTGATTGTTCTGTCAGAAAAAAATTCCTCCTTATTTCTAGGTTTGAATCTCTCTTCTTGTTCAGTTTCCATCCACGATTCCTTGTCAGATGGTTCCATGTTCATTTCTGAAACTCTCCCAGTTCTTCTGCAAATACACACTAGCTTTGGGAATTCCCTTCTCCCTGTTCCAAAGCCCGAAATTTCAAGGCAAAGTTTTCAAGATTTGGCCCGCTGCTCCCTGGAGAATAGACTGCCTGTCACAGGCTGAAACCACAGTCGTGATGCCAATTCCACTCGGGGATGGTAGCGGAGATGCAATTAAGAGTCCAGGCAACCCTGGAAAACCAAAAAGAGGATAAATAATGGAAAATATGATATAATATGAATGTATGAATGGTTATTAGAATTATATAACTTATTAAACACTGCAAATATTATTAATATAGCATCTATAGTAAAAGAAGGGATAAGGATACAGAGATTAACACAAAAATAGCACATGGTAATATTGAAGAATTAAGATCGATAATTTAAGAAAATATGTATATTAATATCAAATTATATAAGAATGTCAACAGTATTAAATATGAAATTCTTGTCATGTTTGTCCTAAACTGTAAAACACTCTGGAACCACACTGTTCATCCAATGATATGTTTGTTGAAACAAAAAAAATAAAAAAAATATTTTTTAAAAAATAAAGACTCGCAAGCGACCCTCAAAATATACACTCACCATATCTAAAGCTCCACAAAGAATAGCTTGCTGCGCGGGCCCACTGTTAAAAGTCAGACAAAGCAAGAGAAGACGGCTACAAAAGTTTCTTCTTTTTCCACAGGGATGTCTGGGAAGGATTCTACCACATCTCCTGGAGTGACACCTGTCAAGAAGGAGCTTGTGACTGCAGCTACTTCCCCAATGCAGCAAGGAGCTTGGTGGTAAGAGGGCTGGTACAGGCACCACCATGATTTTATTTTATTGTATTTTAATTATTTATTTTGTATCCCACTTGTATTATTTTTACAAATTGCACATCTTCCTCCTATTTTCCCAACAACAACCCTGTGAGGTGAGCTGAGCTGAGAGAGAGAAGGACTGATCCAAAGTAATCCAGCTGGTTTTTAGGTCTAAGGCGGGACTAGAGCTCACCATCTCCTGCTGATTGGCCAAAGTCACCTAGCTGGCTTTCATGTTCACGGCGGGACTAGAACTCACCATCTCCTGCTGATTGGCCCAAAATCACCTAGCTGGTTTTCATGTTTAAGGCGGGACTAGAACTCACCATCTCCTGCTGATTGGCCCAAAATCACCTAGCTGGTTTTCATGTTTAAGGCGGGACTAGAACTCACCATCTCCTGCTGATTGGCCCAAAGTCACCTAGCTGGATTTCATGTTTAATGCCAGACTAGAACTCACCATCTCCTGCTGATTGGCTCAAAGTCACCTAGCTGGATTTCATGTTTACGGCGGGACTAGAACTCACCATCTCCTGCTGATTGGCCCAAAGTCACCTAGCTGGATTTCATGCTTAATGCCAGACTAGAACTCACCGTCTCCTGCTGATTGGTCCAGTCAGTAATTATGCCTAAGAACTCAAAAGTTTCCTGGTTTCTAGGTTCAGGCCTTAACTATTATACAAATTAGCTCTCAAAATTGAGAATTTAATTCCATTCATAAGGGCACTTACAACCTTCCCAATCTGCCGGTTTGATACAATATAGATCTGATGTAAAACAAGCCAAATCAGCCCTCGGGGTCCCTTCCAATAACTAGAATCTGTTTCCATCCTTTAGCCTGTGGGATTAGATTAAACTAAAAATCAGGTGATCTGAAGGCCCCTGGGTAAAATAGTAGTGAGGAAGGTAGAATGAGGGCATCCGAAGGTTTTTAGCAGCCACTGGGCTCAATTTTTGAACATGAGCCCAGATTAAACCCGGGTGGCCCTCTCTGGTCACATGTGCTTGTTGTGTCAGGTGTGAAGCATCATGTTTAGCTCCAGTTAATCTGAGTTATTGCTCATGCCTAAACATAAGAACCAGTCAACTAACAGTCAGCACTAAACTAGCACTAGATAAGTAATTCAAGAGGGACTGGACAGACTGCTTGTGGGAATGTAATGATTCCAGATTGATTCCTCTCTTGACTGTACCCCCAGAATCTGCCTCGCCTCCTATATCTTCCTTCTTTCCTTCCATCATTATTCCCATCTCTTTCTTTCCTCCCTCTCTCCTTCTTTTCATTCCCATCTCCTCCCTCCCTCCCTCCCTCTCTCCCTCCTTCTCCTTCTAATCTTCCTTCCTTCCTTCTCATTCCCCTCCCTCCTTCTCATCTCCTTCCTTCCTTTATTCCTCCCTCCCTTCTTTCCTTCTTCTCATTCGCATCCCCTCCCTCTCCTCATCCCCATCTCCTCCTTTCTTCCCTTCCTTCTCTCTCCCATCTCCTTCCCTTTTTCTCCTTCCCTCCCTTCTTGTCTTCCTTCTTCTCATTCCCACCTCCTCCTTCCCTCCCTGCCATGCAAAAAATGATGGCCACATGTTAAGGTCCAGTTGAACAGCTTTATTGCTCATGCCTAAACAGAAATAATTGAGCCAGCTAATGGTCACCACTAAATTAGCGCCAGTTAAAAGTCATGGGAATTCAAGAAAAGTCAGACTTAGCACTGTTTGTTGGGAACGCAAGCATTCCAGGCTGACTGCTGTCTTGACTCCACCCAGGCTCTACCTGTCCTTTCTGCTGATGACATGTGGCTGCACCTCTCCTCCCCTCCCCCCGAGCCTTAAATTGCCCAGGGACAATATTCATTTCATTGGATTTGTAGTAAATGAATAACAAAAAATATACTTGCAGAAATTAATTTCCCAGATAGCAAAGTCGTCATGCTCCAAGAGGTTTCTTTCTGCTCTCTGCTATGTTAGTGAAAGGAAATTTGAACCGACCCTTAAGAAATTTGGCATTTTTAATCCAATTTTGGCTTTTTAGGAACATTTGGGAATTTGGGAGTTGACGTTAGGTAGTCCTTATTTTATGACCTCTCACTTAGAAACCATTCGAAATTCCGAAGGACGTATCTGCGAGTTAGTTATGACCTGATGTGCTCTCCCACTCCACGTGTGGTCACGTACCTGCACCAAGCGTTCCACATTTACGTCTGGTTTTCATCAAAACAACGCCCTTAGCAAACCGTTAGTTCACTCAACAACTATGGCATTTGCTTTGTGACCATGGATTCACTTAATGGCTGCGGTGACTTTCACTTAACAACAGCCGCCAAAAAAGTCATAAGTTTGGGTTGGTCACAGAACCACACCATTTGGCAACTGTCGCAAGTTCTGACAGTGGTATCGCGGGCTCCATGATGGTCAGAAGTCAAGGACAATTCTGTATATTCTATATATCCAAATGATCAGGAGACAAGAGGTCTGAGTTATCTGCCTACCCAGTTACAGCCACCAGTTTTGGTTGTATAAGTAGTCCTCGACTTACGAAGTACAGTTGTGAGTCACTGTGGTTGTAAGTTGAGGCACCCACGTGACTGGACCTGGCTGGATCTTTTTGTGATTTCTCACGGTGGTTAAGCAAATCACACGGTCATTAAGCCAGCAGCCTGGTCATTAAACGAACTCGTTCTTCCAAATATGGCTTTTTATTGACAGAAACTGGCAAAAAGGATTGCAAATCCTAGTTCCGTGACTTTAGGATGGGGGCAACATTTTACAACGGCTATGTTCTGATCCAGATACCAAAACACAACCATGATGCCTATATTAGGGTTAAAAAAAGACGGGACAACCATTTATCCAGGATGAGATGGGGACTACTGCTTTGAGCAGTGGGTTGGCCTAGAACAGGGGTGTCAAACTCAACTTCTCTGAGGGCCGCATCAGGGCTGGGGTTGACCTCGGGAGCTTGAGTGGGCATGGCCATCTTGCTGTCACCGGGTGTGGCTGACTGAGTAGGTGTGGCCAGCTTTACACCACTCTCCCAAACTGTTGGCATATTTCCTTTTTGCATTGGATAGACCGGGCCAAAGCGACGCAGGCCGGCCCCTTACATTTTCCAGGATGGCCCTGCAGGCTGGATCTGACAACATCGCAGCCCGGTTCCGGCCCAATAGGCCTTGTGTTTTATACCCCTGGCCTAGAAGACCTCCAAAGTTTCTTCCAGCCCTATGAGATGGGATAGGTTAGAGCAGTAGTAGCTAATCTTTTCGAGTTCCCGTTGCAAAAATTGTGTGTGTGCTTGCATGCGCGTGCTCGTGTGCCAGCACCCGAAAGGCAATGCGCGTGCTCCCCTCATGTCCCCTGTGCATGCACATGCAATTCCCCACTACCACCGCCCCCTTACCTGCACTGTGTCTCCCAGCTGATTTTCGGCCCATTGGAGGCCTTTTTCAGCCTCCCAGAGGCTTGAGGGAAGCCTCTGCAGCCTTTGCAGGCCAAAAAATAGGCCCATTTCGTTACTTCCTGTGTTTCCAAAAGTGATGAAACGGGCCTATTTTTCGGCCTGCAAAGGCTGCAGAGGCTTCCCTCAAGCCTCTGGGAGGCTGAAAAAGGCCTCAAACGGGCCAAAAATCAGCTGGGAGGCGCCCGCATGCGTAGTGCTGTAAGTTTGCCTGGGGCTCGCATGCCCACACAAATGGCTCTATGTGCCACTTGTGGCACGCATGCCATAGGTTCGCCATCACGGGGATAGAGCAAAGCAATTGCTAAGCTGGACTTCCAAAATATTTGTTACGTATGAATATATTTTCTCTGTCTCTTCCTCCGCTCTCCCTGTTTGTGTCCTGTGTTACTATAATCAACTAGGTTAAACAGTCCCGCTTGTCTTTCCTCTTACTCAGGGGCTTCTCTTAATTGAAAATGGTTTCAACAGGCAAGTATATTTCTGCATGAGACCCTCAACCCATCCTATTCATCAGCCAAAGCTGCTTGGGCCAGCAGATCGGCCTCCATTTGTCACCGGGTGGGTGATAAGCTTAGATTGCAGGGGTAACTAACTAAATGAATCAATATGGAGAATTATAGCTGCCGGGATGCCAGTAAAGTTAAAGATCTGTCAACAGGCCTGTTACAAGCTGTACTTAACGGCGAAGTGACCAAATCTTTGCTGAACCACACTGGAGCCTTAACAGGAAGGAGAGAGAGAGAGAGAGACAAAAAGAGAAAGAGAGCGAGGGGAGGATGGAATGAGTTTGTAGCACATGTAATTTAAGGTTCCAGCACAGGGGTGTCAAACTCAATACCCGCGGCTTTTGAGGTGCTTAGATCTTGCCTGCAGGTCCACCCTGAAAACAGCAAAGAACCAGCCTTCGATGCCGCTGCCAGTGAAAACAGAGCTCAGGGGGGAGGCATACGCAGCCCCCTGGCCCCATTTTTAGCCACGAAAAATGAAGCCTTCTGCCAGAAAAAACTAGGCACATCTCCCCCCGCACCCGCTCTGCTTTTGCTGGCAGAGGGCTAGTAAAGCAAACTAAAAACAAAACGAAAGCTGATTTTCTCCCAGCTAATTTTCAGGCCTTTTTTGGCCTTCCTGAGACTCAAGGGAAGCCTCAGCAGCCTCAGGAGGCTGAAAAACGGGCCTTCCGGAAATACCGGAAGTGACTGTTTTCAGCCTCCGGAGGGCCTGTGGAGCCCAGGGGAGGCCATTTTCGCCCCCTTCCTGGTGGCTTGAGGGAAGCCTCTGCAGCTTTTGGAGGCTGAAAAACAGGCCGGTTTCAGCATTTTCAGTTTCACTTCTGGTATTTCTGGAAATATCGGAAGTGCCAAAACAGGGCCATTGTTCGGCCTTCAAAGGCTGTAGAGGCTTCCCTCGAGCCTTAGGGAGGCCAAAAAAGGCCTCAAAAGGGCCAAAAATCAGCTGCGAGGCGCATGCATGTGCAGTACAGGTAAGTTTGGCTAGGGCTCAAGTGCCCGCACAAATGGCTCCGCATGCCACCTGTGGCACGCGTGCCATAGGTTTGGCACCATGGCTCTAAATTATCTAATGTTTCCACTGCCTGGAAATCTGACACGGCTTCCGTGTCCTGCAATGTCCTGTAATGCTCACATTAAGCAACAAACACACACACACACACTTCGAGTGTCGCAACAGCGGTATCCTTTTAAAAGTTGTAGATGGAATCCAACCCCTCAAATTACTTCGTGCAAATTTGTGTTGTGGGGCTGTTAGGAAGAATTGCAAGCATTTCCCAGCGTATCTCCGATCAGGTAGATGGCCATTAGGGGACTTTTAAACCAATTAATATTTGATGTAATACGCCGGGCCCCGAGCTGCAGGTTGAACATTGCCCACAGTGCAATATTACCCCCTCCAGATCCTTTCCACTCAACACTTTGCAGTAAATAAAAATGTGAATTAGCTGCGCGCGGTTCAGAACCGCGGCTGTGGAGATCTTTGGTGCCTTGGATAACTAAATGAGGTTTAGACTTTTTGAGCAGCAGGTTCTCCGCTAAAAATGGTCTCCACAAGGCTAAATGGATCTCTGCGACAAAACACCTTTTCTCGGTGTAAATCTTGACACTGAAAAGAAACTATTTAAACCGTTTCTGGGAGGCGGGGGGGAACCCCTGGTTATGGGGAGAATGGAGGTTGCAAATATTAACAGAATAATAACAGAGTGGGAAGGGACCTTGGAGGTCTTCTAGTCCAACCCTCTCCTCAAGCAGGAGACCCTATCCCATTCTAGACAAATGGCTGTCCAGTCTCTTCTTAAAAAATTCCAGTGATGGAGCACCCACGTCTTCTGAAGGCAACTTGTTCCACGGATTAATTTTCCTCGCTGTCGGGAAATTCCTCCTTAGATCTTAGATTGCTTCTCGCCCTGCATTAAGGTCCTTTGGAAAATAAGTTGACCCCCTCTTCTTTGTGGCAACCTTTCAGACATTGGAAGATGGCTATCATCTCATCCTCCTTTTCATCCAACTAGACTCTACCCAATGCCACCCACCGTTCTTTGTACATTTTAGCCTCCAGCCCTCCCAATCCTCTTGGTTGCTCTTCTCTGCCCTCTTTCTGGGGTCTTTCACTGTATCCTGGTGACCAAAACTAGAATTGTGGCCTTACCACGTCGTCATAAAGTGATTCTAGAGAACTTCACATGATCTTGAGTCTATCCTTGTGTGAATGCAGCCTAGGATTGCCTTGGCTTTCCTTACCTGGCCTTCGGATGCTTTGGAGAATAGACTGACCCCCTTCCTTCTATGGCAGTCCCTCAAATCTTGGAAGGCTGCTCTCCTGTCTCCCCTGGTCCTTCTCTTCCCTAGACTAGCCAGGCCCAATTCCTGCAACCTGCTCTCCTGTCTCCCCTGGTCCTTCTCTTCCCTAGACTAGCCAGGCCCAGTTCCTGCAACCTGCTCTCCTGTCTCCCCTGGTCCTTCTCTTCCCTAGACTAGCCAGGCCCAATTCCTGCAACCTGCTCTCCTGTCTCCCCTGGTCCTTCTCTTCCCTAGACTAGCCAGGCCCAGTTCCTGCAACCTGCTCTCCTGTCTCCCCTGGTCCTTCTCTTCCCTAGACTAGCCAGGCCCAGTTCCTGCAACCTGCTCTCCTGTCTCCCCTGGTCCTTCTCTTCCCTAGACTAGCCAGGCCCAGTTCCTGCAACCTGCTCTCCTGTCTCCCCTGGTCCTTCTCTTCCCTAGACTAGCCAGGCCCAGTTCCTGCAACCTGCTCTCCTGTCTCCCCTGGTCCTTCTCTTCCCTAGACTAGCCAGGCCCAGTTCCTGCAACCTGCTCTCCTGTCTCCCCTGGTCCTTCTCTTCCCTAGACTAGCCAGGCCCAGTTCCTGCAACCTGCTCTCCTGTCTCCCCTGGTCCTTCTCTTCCCTAGACTAGCCAGGCCCAGTTCCTGCAACCGTTCCTCATATGTTTCAGCCTCCAGTCCCCTCATCATCCTGGTTGCTCTTCTCTGCACTCTTTCCAGAGTCTCAACATCTTTCTTTACATCATGGCGACCAAAACTGGATGCAGTATATTCCATGTGTGGCCTTACTAAAGCCTTGTAAAGCAGTACCAAGACTTCACGTGATCTCAAGCAACAACTTCACCGTGATGTTAGGGAAAGTGGATTGTTCCCCT
>CM066329.1:377470652-377485652 GCA_033807585.1 Hydrophis major | reverse complement strand
CTTCATTCTGAACTGGTTCTCCTTTTAAAAGGAGAGGAAAGGAAGAGCTTGTACAAAAGACATGCAGACTTCTAGGGCACAGCCTGGCTCACCGTCATAAAAATTCCGTTTCTCTTTCAGTCAGCATGGGAAGGAGGAAAACAACCAAAAGAGGCCAACTCTCTGGGATCAGATGCTGAGGAAGCTTCTGGGATGAGAAGCGAAACGTCCTCAAAGAAAAACTAGAAAGTCCAGTTGCCTCTTGGAAAAAAAGCACCTTTGGGACAGTCATGACCTGGAGGACTGAGAATCTCCATAGATACCTGGGATTTTGTGGAGGGACCAGGAAGGAAGGTCCTTTTGTTGAAAAGAAAGTTTTTGAGTGTAAGATGGACAGTTGGTGCGCGACCAGCTCCATTTTGGCGGGAGGCGGAGGGGAGGAATTGTGTCCATTGCGAAGAGAACCAAATCTTGTCGAAAGCTCCCTGCCTTTCAGTGCCGAGAGATTAATGTTAATTAGCAACTGTCGGCTCTAATTGTCACCTCATTAAAATACAGAATTATGTATTTTTTTAGTTATAAATAACCTTTCTAATTGTACTTCATGTATGCCAGTTTAATCAAATAGTACACTCGCTGGCAGGCAGATATTTGCATTAATCTAACATTGGATCTTGGGTCTTTTTAATTATTATTATTTGTTTCTCATTATCTTCCTCTTCTTCTTCCACTTCTTCCTCTTCTTCCTCATCTCCTACTTCAACTTCTTCCTCTTCCTTTTCTTCCTCGTCATCATCTTCCTCCTCCTCCTCCTCTTCTTCCACTTCTTCCTCCTCCTCCTCATCTTCTTCCTTCTCTTCTTCCTCATCATCTTCCTTCTCTTCCACTTCCTCCTCTTCCTCATCCTCCTCTTCTTCTTCCACTTGTTCTCATCTTCTTCCTTCTCTTCTTCTACTTCTTCCTCCTCCTCTTCTTCTTCCACTACTTCCTCCTTCCTCCTCTTCTTCCACTTCTTCTTCGCCCTCATCTTCCTCCTCTTCTTCAACTTCTTCCTCCTCCTCTTCCTCCTCCTTCTCTTCTTCCTCCTCTTCTTCCTCCTCTTCCTCTTTCCCCCAGATTTTTGCCGGCATGTGCTGGGACTTGTTGCTGACACTTTCCCTTTCGGCTCCTCGTCCTTTTTGATGTCTTGTGATTTTGCATTCAGCGCCACCATCATAAAAATAGGATTTTATATGAAAATGAGGTGCCTCTTGGGACCCTTGAGCGCATCTGTGTGCCTGTCAGCTGGGCAAGATTTCTGTCCCTCAGCCGGGGGTGACAATAAGTTGATTATGACTCGAGGAGCCCAAGAAGCAGCCCAGGAAAATGTGCATGCATCACACAATGGAAAGCCGGCTTAACCCCTTTGGAGGAGCCCCAGGGGAGGCCTTGCATTGTCGGGCGGTGTTGTGTTGCGTCTCCTCAGCAGGGAGGAGATTTTGCAGCTTACTAAACTCCTGAGCGGCGAACGGATTCTGGTTTTGCAACAAGCTCTGGGTTAAAGAGAGAGAAAATTGGCAAATAGTGCTCAATTTCTGTCACCAAGCAAGACATTCTGTGAGAAAAAAAATCACAAAACACAACTGGAGACAGTAAACAAGAGCTTTATTATTAAGCTTTTGCAAAAGGGAATTCTGCTCAGAGCAGAAGACATCTTTCCCAGGAAGGCTGGGGTTTTATGTACAAGTTCGAATCAATCTCTGCTCCTTTCCTGAGTTCACAATCTATCCAACGATGTAATTCCCTACGCCACACCCATGGCATACCACCTGTTTCCTTTTCTTTGGAAACCACCCTTGTTCTCATGGCATCTTCCTGTTATGTTCTTGTTCAGTTGGTCACATGACTGTTGAGTGACTCTGGCTTCCCCATTGACTTTGCTTGTCCGAAGATGGCAGAAAGACCTCAGGATGTGGCAAAAGTACATGCCAGTTACCAAGCCTCTAAATGTTGATCACATGATGGTGGAGACGCTGGTCATAAGTCACTTTTTTCAGTGTCATTGTAACTTCAAACAATCAATGCAAGTATCTTTCTGTTGTCGACTGAAGTGATGCCATGCGATACAATGGATATACTGATATGTATGCCTTCCCTGCTCCCTCTCTTTCTCTCTCTCTCTCTCTCTTTCCTTGTCTCTCTTTCTCTTTCCCTCTTCTCTCTGTCTCAGTCTCCTTTCTTTCTTTCTTTCTTTCTTTCTTTCTTTCTTTCTTTCTTTCTTTCTTTCTTTCTTTCTTTCTTTCTTTTTTCCTTTCTCTCCCCTTTCTTTTCCTCTTTCACTTTCTCTCTCTTTCCCTCCACTCTTTTATCCTTTCTGCCTTTCTTTCCCTCATCTTTCTCTCCTTTTCTTTCCTCTAGTTCTTTTTCTTTCTCTCATCTTTCTCTTTCAGTCTTCTCTTTCTTTCCTTCCTTCCTTCCTCTTTCTCTCCTCTCTTCTTTCTTTCTTTCTTTCTTTCTTTCTTTCTTTCTTTCTTTCTTTCTTTCTTTCTTTCTTTCTTTCTTTCTTTCTTTCTCTCTCTCTCTCTCTCTCTCTCTCTCTCTCTCTCTCTCTCTCTCTCTCTCTCTCTCTCTCTCTCTCTCTCTCTCTGTCAGTCTCTCTTTCTCTTTCTTTCTCTTTCTCTCTCCCATCCCCACTTTTTTCCTGGCTTTCCTGGCACACCTCCTAGATTACTTATTCTTAAAGCAAAACACAAGCTGGGAGAGACGGAGAGCTTCAGCAAGCCCCCCCCCCTCTTTCCATGCCCAGAAGTGGTCCTGTTAAACACCCCAGCCCTCCGTGCATTCGAATCCTGAGCTGTCATCATCTCTGTCTCCGCATCCCTCCACTTAAGCCAAGAGGCCGGAGCGTCGAATACGCTCCGGCAATTCTGTTGGGAGTCCTGTACCAAGGGGTGAAGTGTTGACAAGCACATGTCTCCCCTCTCCAAAGGTGGCTTCGATTCCAAGAAACCTTATGCAAAGAGTCTGCCTGGTTTAAAATTCATGCGCTGCTTTTTTCCTCCTGGGTAAAATCTGGGCGACTCACAGCATTCTGCTTAATTTTCCCGCTTCCCAGTGCAGGTCGTCCTCACAAAGGACGGCAAATCCACAGGTCCCAGGATACAGTTATAGGATCCCTTCTGGGTCGGTTACCGGGACCAGGGGTTTTTTGCCTTCCCAGCTTCCGGACTCGTGCTGGAGCACAGGAAACTCCTCTCTAGTAGAGTGTGTGGTATTGATCGTGCCTGTTGTGTATGGCTTTTGAGATGCGGATTGGGGTGTGTTAACGGCTGGCTTTTCATTCGCTGTGGTCTCCTTGGGTTGTCCAGCCCTCGCCTTCGAAGTACTCCATAGGTTGGTGGACGATCCGCACTAAGGTTGACCAAAGAGTTGCCTCTTTCCCAGGCTTCAATCACTTCTCCGGCTGTCTTTGTGCCTGCTCGTCTGACAATCTTAGTAGCTGTGAAATTGAATGGGTGTCCTTGTTCATTGCAGCGGGAGGCTACTGATGAGTTCGGGTCTCCTCGTCCAACTGCTCGCTTGTGTTCTTGGTTAGCTCCCTCCCCCTCTATCCTACCTAGTCACAGGGGCAACCCATTGAGGGGATTCTGTAGATGATTCCCCCCCTTCCAAGTGATAATTTGTCCTCATACGGTAGCCTCTGGGCGGTGTGCGATGCCCATTTGCAGATCTCAGAAACTGTGTTCAACTGTTTCCAAAATGTTTCTATTATTATTATTTTATTGTTATTGTTATTATTTAATCTTTAGTGAGACTCACAGTCTTTGGGGTTGGTTGGTAGCTCAACAGCTCGAGTCCTAACCAAGGACCTAGGAACTGTTCAGGTAGTGTCGGAGGACATAAGCTGTTCCAAGTAGGGTGCTTTTTTTTGTAGAATCAGGATATTCAAGTCTGATAAGTTCAGGATTTCCAGATAGCGAGGCAGCCCTTTAAGTATTCCTCCAAGGGCTCCAATTACAATTGGGATAATACATGATTTCTTTTTCCAAAGTCGTTCAACTTCAATTTGTAAGTCCCGGTACTTTGTGATTTTTTTCTTACTGCATGTCTACAATTCGTGCATCATCAGGTATTGCAATGTCAATGAACCAAATCCTTTTTCTTATCAATTTCTCCTCCTCCTCCTCCTCCTCCTCCTCATCATCATCATCATCATCATCATCATCATCATCATCATCATCATTGTTAAGCCTGGGTTCTCCAACCAGAGTTAAGGAGACAAGCTAAACAGAATGTGCAGCGTTAGTCAGATAGGCACACAGATAAATGAATGAGCTAAGCTTGTATGTTTGTTAACATACAGTAAAAATAACAGATACGCTTGTGCTATCAAAAATATAGTTTATTCCATTTATAGCATAGTCAAAATAACAGTCCAATAGTCATGTATCATTTAGTCAGTCCATTCAAGGAATATCCTATGTCAGTTCACTTACAAATCAGTCCTTTGTCTCTCTCCCGTTCGAGTAAAGCAGTCTTGAGTCCATGCAGTAATTAAGGATCATCAAAGCCAGAGAGAGAGCAAGCTGTCGTCTTGCTTCTTTTAAAGTGCTTTCACAACCACTCCCTTAATTACATTCCTATATTTAAAGTTGCAGACACTTTAACTTATAAACTATGATTACATATTTATTATTTTACCTAAACCAGTTAGGGTGAACAATGTTATCCCTAACAATCATCGTCATCATCGCACAGACAGCCAGATGTTCACTGGGTTTGGCATTTTTGTCTACCTATCAATTCCTTACCAAGGACCTGGGATTGGCAAATCTGGATGTTTCATGGTATTACAGATATCGCCACAGGATGGAAGCTGTTCCAAGTAAAGCTGCCTTCTGCAGTTGACTGTTGGCAAATTTGTCAATGCCAGTGATGGTGCTCCGGTTGTTTTGGGACTGCACCCAAGGCACCTATGACTATTGGTACTACCTTTGTTTGCCTTTGCCATAGTCATTCTATTTCTGTTTGTAGGTCTTTGTATTTTGTGATCTTCTCCAGTTCTTTCTCTTCTCTTCTGCTGTCTCCAGGCATTGCCACATCCACCATCCAGATATTTTTGTCTTTCTTATCAGCAACAGTTAAGTCCGGGATGTTATGTGGCAGGTGCCCGTCTGTCTGGATTCTGAAGTCCCAGAGCAATTTAACTTCTTCTTTTTCTACAACTTTTTCTATTTGATGGTCCCACCAGTTCTCAGCAACAATATAAATAGTTGGAAGGGACCTTGGAGGTCTTCCAGTCCAACCCACTGCTCAAGCAGTTCTTGCTTACAGGCAAATGATATTTCTTGCAGATCTTCCAATGCACCATTGTTGCTGCTTTGTCATGCCGCTGTTTGTAGTCAATCTGGGCAATCTCCATGCAGCAGCTTACCAGGTGGTCTCCTGTTTCTTCAGCTTCTTCGCATACGCATCCCTTACTGTCTGTTCCTGTCTTCTCAATTCTGGCTTTGTATACATTTTGTCCTTAAGGCTTGGTCTTGCACAGCCAGAATTAATCCCTCTGTCTCTTTCTTTAACTTTCCTGCTCTTAGCCATTTCCAAGTCTTGTTATTATCTGTTTTCCCTTCTATTTTTTTTTTTAATGTACTGTCCAGGTGATGCTTTGTCTTCCTCTGTGCATCTTCTTCATTGTCCTTCAGATTATTATTATTATTACGTTATGCACCAGATGGAGGCTGAATCTGCGGGGGATGATGAGCTAGAACTAGAGCCAACAGAAATCAAGGGGGCAGTTTTGTTGACTTCGGAGGAGAATGGACCCAGTCAGGCCATGACCTTTCAGGGTTGGGACGGTTTGTATGCAGGGAGGAACAGGGACAAGATGACCAAGGGAGGCTAAGCAATGAACATGAGAGACAGAGCTCAGGCGATGGACAGACTGCTCCCTCCTGATCCCTGAGTTTGGAGAGTGGAGAGAAGGCGAGAACAGCGTAGACTGATCCGACTACTAGACATACTTAACAAAAGTACTTTCCTGCTAGATACATATATAATTCTCCTTCTCTCCCCCCCCCACCCTTCTCTCTTTCTCTTTTTCAAAGTCAATAAATTGAAACAGCAACTTCAATAAAGAAAATAAAAATCCTTTTTTTCCCCCCTCCAAGGCTTTCTTTAAAAGTGATTAAAAAGAAGGAGAAGATCGGCTTTTCAAATGCTCTAATGCTATTGTGCTTTTTTAAACTTTTTATTTTTGCCTCATCTGCGACTATTTAAATCATCTTCGGCTATTTAAAATGAAAATTGAGTTTTATTGAAACATTTCAGTTTTGATTATGATTTTTTTTTTCAATAAAGATGTTGCCATCTTGCTGAACGAAATCACTGGAACGAAATGAGTAAAAAACGGTTTGGAAGAAATATATAATAATCTCGGCACCCTGCAGATTTGATTAAAGGCACAGCAGACAGAATACAGGCCTATTTCTGTATAAAGTATGTGTGTGTGTATGTCTCTCTGTCTCTCTCTGTGTCTCTCTCTGTCTCTTTCTCTCTTTCTCTCTCTCTCTCTCTCTCTCTCACACACACACAGAGCCCATGTGCTCTCTTGGATCGACAGGGTGTGAAAAGCACGGCTTGTCAGAAATGACCTTTGCACCAAACTCTCTTTCCGGCAATTTTCCATCAGAATGAATTCTACGCATTTTTCACGTTGCTCAGACTTTGGCATCTGGGTTTTGTCGCAAGCTTCCTTTCTTTGTCAAAGGTGGGTGTTTTTTTTTTTCCCCAAGCAAAGAATTTGCCCCCTCCCCCCACAGCCCCAGTTGCATTACACCCACACTGGCAGCATTTTTTACAGCTATGCAGGTGCTTTTCGGTCTCACCTGGTCCTCCTCATCTTGCAAGGAAATCGATTTAGCTGGAGGAAAAAAACCTGATTTGAAACCCTGGGGTGTTTTCACACCCTATTGATCCAAGAGAATACAGTGTGTGTGTGTGTGTGAGAGAGAGAGAGAGAGAGACAGACAGACAGACAGACAGACAGACAAGATGGATGGATACTGTAGATAGATAGATAGAGAGACAGACAGACAGACAGACAGAGAGAGAGACAGACAAGATGGATTAATGGATACTGTAGAGAGAGAGAGAGAGACAGAGAGAGAGACAGACAGACAGACACGCTCCGAAGGCCCTGTACATAAATTCAGACCACCATATTAGATGTGTTCCCTGCTGATTGGGCCACAGTCCCCCATCCGGCTTTCATGGCTAAGGCAGGACTAGAACTCACTGTCTCCTGGTGATTGGCCCCAAATCACCCAGCTGGCTTTCATGCCTAAAGCAGCACTAGAACTCACCATCTCCTGATTATTCTCTGCATTTCTCTGCACTTTTTCTAGAGTCTCGACATCTTTTTGTACATCGTGGCCACCAAACCTGGGTGCAACATTCCAAGTCTGATCTTACCCAGGCATTATAAAGTACTAACATTTCACATAATCTTAATAGGCTATTAATGTAGCCTAGGGACTGCAAAGTAGGTCCAAAATGTATAAGCTGCTACATTTATTTGCAAACCAATTGATCTCTCATATCTCTCTATATAAAAGCAAAATACTCCTTACGCATCATCACAAAATCTCCAGAACTGCAAAGGCTACAAACTTGAAATTTGGCATGTATGTTCCTCTTGCCTTCTAGGTGCTCACTAAGAAAGGGTTTTTCAAAATGAACATCAGAGCATTAGTATTTACTATGTCCTGCCTTAATATTATTATTATTAACACGCTCTGATGCTAAGGAGTTCTACTCCCCCTCCCCACCTGAAAAGAAATCTGCTCCAAATGCAAAACACAAGCAGAGGAGAGGAGGTTCAGTTTCACAGCAGCACCAAGCAGCTTTAGTACAGAACAGTTGAGCTAGATCACGCTCAGGCTCCTTGCTGTCTCCTTCTTGCTCCCACAGCAAATACTCTTTCACTTTCCAAACAGACCTCAACTCCCTCACACACTGACAGAATGCCAGCCAGATGAATACCAATGGATGCTGGGAGGCAGAGGCAGAATTTTCTTTTCCTTATTTCCCTCCCCTAAAACTCAACCACAACAATACATGAGCACATAGTAGATACAAACTCAATGTAAACTGCTCCAAACTCAACTGCAGGAAATACAACTTCAGCAACAGAGTGGTCAATGCCTGGAATGCACTATCTGACTCTGTGGTCTCTTCCCTAAACCTCCAAAACTGTAACCTTAGACTGTCTGCTGTTGACCTCACTCCTTTCCTAAGAGGTCTTTAAGGGGCATGCATAAGTGCACCAACGTGCTACCATCCCTGTCCTAATGTTGCCTTTTATTTTTATCTATTTCATGTATTAATAATCATGTTTATATTTATATCTGTTATTTAATACATGCTTGATAAATAAATAAATGAATGAATAAACAAACAAACAAACAAATAAATAAACTAAGCCTGACCACATAGTTTTGTAGCGAAGCACGGGTATCGAGCTAGTATTGCATATATGAAAGAAAAAATAGTTAGCAGGTTAAAACAACCACAAAGTTAAAATTTCAAGGCACTCTGTTAAACAACCCGTTATTGTCATTTACTTGTAGAAAGTCTACAACCGTTTCTTACTACTGATCACTCCTGTCATTATCTCTGATCCATCTAGGATCAAATACACACACACACACACACACACCGTTTGTCTCTTAATAGTGAAACCTTCCCTTTGCTTTTTAATTGGGAACTTTCCCAACAATTCCTCTTTTGCTGACTTCAGCGTTTGCAAATAATACTTCCAGAGCACGCCAGCCACATCTTCTGAACTACAGAAATTTAAGCACGGGGAACGACGGGGCCTATTGCAGAATCCTTTACATATATATTACTTGTAATTTATATCCTTGGGGATGAATCTTGCCTGCAGAGTTAACTACGATTGAGCAATCGCTCTTCGGCTGCATCCATATTGAATCAACGTCTTGTGATTGATCACTATTTGTTCTAGTTTGCTATTCCTTTCCACTAAAACGTACTTGTCTGGTCCTCGCTTGAAAGGCAGGGACATCTCTCAGCCAGCTTTTAGCAGAAGTTTACCGAGATTATTTGCAATCCGTTTTCCCCATACACACCCCAAGATTCAAAACCACCCTTCACTGTGTCCCAAATGAAATTCCTTGGGGGAGGTTGGGTGTCATGCTTGTTGGAGTCTGATTCTGAAGAGGGGATTGAGCAGCTGACAAGGAGTGGCAGTGTGGCTCCGGGGGCTGTGGAAGAAATGGGGGAAGGTCACAGTCCAGCTGGGCATTCAGAGGAAGACCCAGGGCCACCCCTTCTGCATCCTAGGAAACGCAGGGAGGAAGGGAGAAGGGAGCAATGTGGCTTACGGGAGAGAAAAGGGTCCTGATCTCTTTCATTAGTTGCAGCTGGGCGAACAGGATACAAGTGGGGTGTTTGCACACAACACCTTGCTGGAAGCAAAGCGGGCATTATCTTTTGTCGAGGCTTATCTGGGTTTTGGCGTCGTCCCAACTGTGTGTGCTTCGTTATCTGTTGGACGCCTGCAATTTATTATCCTGGCTTGTTGTGCATGGTTTGTGTTGTTTTTATTTCTACTTTACTGTACTCTGGGTTCGGACTGCTTTTCTTCCCTTTATAGACTGTTTTTGGAAGAGTTTCATCTCCACCCAAGGATAACTGGACATTGGGGGCCAAGTTGGAGGCATTAAAGGGACTTTCCCTATTTTTGTGACTTTGTTATTTTTGTGCCATGCCCTGAGTCATCGCGTTGTCTCATGACCCAACTAGGTAGCGTCATCAGTGCTGGAAGGGTGAGGGGTTTGTGTAGAGGAAGAATAAAGGAAGAAGAGAAGAACGAGAATGATTGTGGGGTCCTTGATACTCTCTGACCTTAGTTGATTCATGGAATTGGAAGGGAGTCGAGTCCCTAATCCAACCCCCCCCCTACCCAAGTACAAAAAAACACTACATTACCACACTACAAAAAAGGAAGTTGAGACTTTGCAAAAAAAATGTGCAGAGGAGAGCAACTAAGATGATCAAAGGCCTGGAGACTAAAACATATGAAGAACGGCTGCAGGATTTGGGTTTGACTCGTCCAAGGAAAAGAAGAATTAGGGGAGACACGATAGCAATAGTCCAGTATTTGAGGGGCTGCCGCTAAGAAGAGGGGTTCACATTATTTTCCAAAGCACCAGAGGATAGGACAAGAAATGATGGAAATTAAGGATAGAAGCAACCTGGAATTAAGGAGAAACAGTGAGGACAATTCATCAGTGGAACTGCTTGCCACCAGAAGTTGTGGGTGCTTCATCACTGGAGAGTTTTAAGAAGATCTTGGACAGTCACTTGATTCAAATGGCATAGGTTCTGCTGCTGGAGCAGGGGGCTGGACTAGAAGACCTCCAAGGTCCCTCCCAAGCTCTATTCTATTCTAAATATTCTATTCAAGTATTCAACAGCCCGTCTCAATCTTTCGGCTTCTGGGGTTCCCGAACTGGCTTAACAAATCGCATTTGGCCCAGAGTTTTTAAATCTCCGCTTGGCTTCCCTCCCAGTCCGAAAGCGTTGGGTCCTACGCCGGGTTTTTCTCTCATTGATGTATGTTTCTGTCTGGATGGCTTGGAAGATTAACGAGTGGGAGGTAGATAAATAGAAAGAGCGCAGAAGGGTCGGGGTGGCACGAGTGTTTCTTCCCATCTGAATAATCCAAAGCCAAAGGCGGCTTGAATGATTGATGCCAAAGGCACGCTCGGTAACGCAACCCAGTTAAACTGGAATGGATGCCCGTCCAGCAGGGCCCAGAGACCTCCAAAGTGCAGGTTAATCAGGAGAAAGAGAGCTTACCGTGTGACTTCAGTCCTGGAGGATTTACAAATCAAGCTTGTTTGGGGAATGCAGGGGTGGAGGGAGGTATAAATGCATCCCGTAGATTTGGCTTTGACGTTTCCCTCTCGATGTGCTTCTCCACCACTACTTTCCAAGCGCCGTTTGAGTTAAAAGAATGGCCAAATAAGTTGCGTCTCACCAAGGAAGGCCCTGTTATTTCTACGCAGGACGTAACCTGAAGCCAGGTTGGCCGAAGGCTGTAAGACAAGGAATGATCCAGAATAACTGAGTTGGAAAGGGACCTTGGAGATCTTCTAGTCCATTCCTCTACTCAAACAGGAGACCATAACACCATTCTAGATTAATGGTTGTCCAGTCTCTTCTTGAAAGCCTCCAGTGATGGAATATCAATAATTGCTGAAGGCAATTTCTGTTCCACTGATTAACAGAATAAGAGAGTTGGAAGGGCCCTTTTTCAGGTGCCATTGTAACTTTGGTCTTCAATGAATGATTACAAGTCAAGGATTACCTGTATGTTGGAGAGTCCTTCTTCTTCTTCTTCTTCTCCTTCACCTCCTCCTCTTCCTCATTTACTTTCTTCTTCTTCTTCTTCTTCTTCTTCTTCTTCTTCTTCTTCTTCTTCTTCTTCTTCTTCTTCTTCTTCTTCTTCTTCTTCTTCTTCTTCTTCTTCTTCTTCTTCTTCTTCTTCTTCTTCTTCTTCTTCTCCTCCTCCTCCTCCTCCTCCTCCTCCTCCTCCTCCTCTTCCTCTTCCTCGTTTTCTTTCTCCTTCTCCTCCTTCTCCACCACCTCCTCCTCCTCTTCTTCTTCTTCCTCCTCCCCCTCCTCCCCCTCCTCCTCCTTCCTCTTCCTCTTCCTCCTCCTCTTTGTCTTCGTCTTCCATATCTGTCATTGGCCATTCTATTTTTATCAATAGTCGCACAAAAAAGTAGTGCTGAGTTTTGTCCAAACCAGTCCCTTAGATTTTGAAGCCACAATGTTCTTCTTCTGCCTGGACCTTCGTTTGCCTTCAATCTTTCCCTGGAGGATTAAGTGAAGGATGCCATATGTTTCCAGATGTCGCATCCCATGTCCTAAATATTCTAACTTTTGCTTTTTTGATGGCTTTGATTATTTCCCTTGGCTTTCCCAGGTGGCTTATCACCTCCTCATTTCTGATTTTGTCAAGCCAACTTATGCATAACAACCATCTGTAAATCCACATTTCAGATGCTTCCGGTGGCTTCAAGTGGCTTTCTATCAGAGACCAACTCTCCACTCCATAGAGATTGTTAAGCCTGTGTTCCCCATAACCAGGGTTAAGGAGACAAGCTAAACAGAATGTGCAACGTTAGTCAGATAGGCATACAGATAAATGTGTGAGATAAGTTTGTATGTTAGTTAACATACAATAAAAATAACAGATACGCTTGTGCTATCAAAAATATAGTTTATTCCATTATGAGTTCATAGCATAGTCAAAATAGCAGTCCATTAGTCATGTATCGTTTTAGTCAGTCCATTCAAGGATATTCAATTAGCAAAGTCCGTGTAGAATATCCAATGTCAGTTCACTTACAATAAATCAGTCCTCTCACAGTTGATAAATCAACAGTCCTTTCTCTCTCCCGTTCCAGTAGGGAAAAACGCAGTCTTCAATTCGTCCAGTAATTAGGGATCATCAAGCCAGAGAGAGCAAGCTGCCGTGCCTTGCTTCTTTTATGGTGCTTTTACAACCACTCCCTTAATTACAGTCTTACAGTTAAAGTTACAGACACTTTAACTAACAAACCATGATAACATATTTATTATTTTACCTAAACCAGTTAGGGTAAACAATGTTATCCCTAACAGAGATGTCTCTTGGGGGCCAGTAAATGGGTCAGACAAAGAAGAGGAGGTTTGGTCCTGCATAGTAGAAGACATAGACTACTAGGAGCTCTCCACAGTTGGCATGGAGAACATCATGAATAACAGAGTTGGAAGGGACCTCGGAGGTCTTCTAGTCCAACCCCCTGTTCAAGCAGGAGACCTGATCTCATTGCAGACAAATGGATGTCCAATCTCTTCTTAAAAGCCTCCAGTGATGGAGCACCCACAACTTCTGGTGGCAAGCTGTTCCACTGGTTAATTGTTCTCCCTGTTAGGAAGTTTCTCCTTAATTCCAGGTTGCTTCTGTTCCTGATTAGTTTCCATCCATGGGGATGCTGGCAGAAAGCAAACCCTGATTTGTAGCTAATAACTTGAGACTCACTCATGCTTGGGTCTTTGCCAAAGGTCAGGAAGAACCAGTTGTAGAGCAGACTCTGGATTTGAACCCTGAATAGACACCAGAATTTAAATCCTGTATTTGCTTCCTCACAGGATATCTATACACTTGCCATCTTTCTTGGCTCTGTAGTACACTGTCCCATTCAAACAATCTTGGCACCGTTCTGAGTTGAATATTTTCTGCTGCTTATTTGAATTAATGCATTCTTTCAGGAGGGGATAATGCAATCAAAACTCTGGGTTTGTTGGTGCTCACTGACCTTATGTTGGTTTCTTGCAGACATTTCATGACACAACTAGGTAACATCATCAGTGCAGGAAGGGGGGAGAGGAGGACTATGGGGTCTTTGATGGTCTCTGAACTTGGTTGTTTTTCTTGGAGACGTTTCATGATCCAACTAGGTAACATCCTCAGTGCTAGAAGGGAGGGAGGTTTGCAGAGAAGCAGGGAGAGGAGGAGGAGGAGGACTGCAGGATCCTTAATGCTGTCTGAGTTTTATTGTTTTCTTGCAAACGTTTCACGATCCAACTAGGTAACATCAGTGCTAGAAGGGAGTGGGGTTTGCCCTCTGTTGATATACAAGTGTTGGTAGGAAATGTTCTTGGTGGTTCCTTGATGGGGCTGCAATTTACTATTAGCTTGCTTGTTTGAGTTAATTGGACATCATTTATTTTTTTGGTTGTTGATTGAGTACAGTTAATCTCTGCTTTCTGGGTGTTGTGTGCTGGCCAGGAGGGGATTGGCTCTTGTTGTTTCCTTTTCTTTTAGCTTTTTGATGGTCTCTTTTGAATGGTCTATTTTGAATGGTATGTAAATGTTGTTTATCTCGATGTGCCCGTTGATGGCTGGCTTGTCAGAGGGCCAGGCTTCCTGTGTTTTGAAGCTCTGCCTGGTTTTTTTATATGTGTCATCTGTCTGGGTTGGTGAGGCTGTGTGTATGTCCATCCCTGTGACTGCAGATCATATTGGAGGCAGCTTCAATCTTCTCAGCAGCTGGTACATTTTATTTCAAGCCTTTCAATCCAACGTCGTAAAATTTAAACATTTAAATGTTGGGAAAGTGTGCAAGCCCATAAGAGGACAAATTTGACCATTATGTCTAGCCTGTCAGAAGTTACTACGACCACACCATAATTGATAGAATCCTAGGGGTGGAAGGGACCTTGGAGGTCTTCTAGTCCAGCCCTTTGCCATCCAACCTTTTGTGAGGTCCTCTTCTTTTTATAATACAGCGGTCCTCAAGGAAGTGTCATTGCTATCCTATCAGTTAGTTCCTCTACACCTGCCTTAAAACAGTAACTGTGAGAGGGACTTAGTGGGCATAACTTAATTATGAGCCAGCCATGTGCAGCAGCAGCCAAAAAAAGCCAATACAGTCCTTGGTTGTATAAATAGAAGCACAGAATCAAAATCACGTGACGTATTAATAATGCTTTATAAAGCCTTAGTAGCAGTGGTGGGATTCAAAAAATTGTTTACTACCGGTTCTGTAGGCATGGCTTGGTGGATGTGGCAGGGGAAGGATACTGTAAAATTTCCATTCCCTCCCCACCCTACTCACCTGTGTCAGGTTTCCAAGTGATGAAATCCATTTAAAAAGAAAAGAGCAAAGTCCCTCATCCATAATAATTTCTTTTACTTAGGAAAGCATCCAATTGGCAAAGTCTGTTGTAATTCCAGATCTGACACAACCTGGAATTACCCCCAATATTAAAAGTTAGAAACAGCCCCCAAAAGTCACATTCTCCAATAGAAGTAAATCAAGGTTTGCTTGATGTCATCAATCTCCACCTCCAGCTCTCAGCTTTCGTTCCCACGGGAAGAAGACCCACCTAGCCTCAACAACTCTCTCTATCTCCACTCCTCCCACCTTAGGAATGTGGCAAACCCGAAACCCTTCCCCCCCA
>CM066329.1:377454603-377470552 GCA_033807585.1 Hydrophis major | reverse complement strand
TAGTTCTCGAAAGGATTGGAATGAGCTCATGATGGTCCATGGAGGCAATTTAATATTTGGGAAATTCTTATAAGAGGGTGCCAAACAGTTAGTGAAAAATGACATGCATAAGAAGGTGCTTTTTTCAATAAGCCCTTGGACTTCCTTGCCACAGTTCCTTACATGAATCACTGCAGTTGTTCAGTTAGTGACATGGTTGTTAAATGAATCCATCTATTGTGGCCCTCCAGCAGCCAGGGGAGCTGGCAGCAGAGGTCAGACAGTGAGGAGGTTGGGGAGGCACATGTGCCAGTCCTGGAGTCTGGGGAAGGCTCTGACAAGGGCTGTGTGTTGGCAGGCAGAGAGGGGGCTCCGGCTGTCTGACAGTTATCAGCTGCCTTTGGAGTCGGAGATAAGTGGGGTAAGAAGAACAGCTGGAGCCTGTTCCTGAATGTGCGCATGCACAGAGCTGCCAGGAGAAGGGAACAGTTAAGGAACAAGGGTCGACTCGGGAGTAAGGGCTCAGGTGGACAGTGAATGGCCCCTACCCATAGGGAATAAAAAGGAGCAAAAGGGGAGTGGGGTTTGCAGGAGACAATTAGGTCAATTCATTAAGTGAAAATCTGTCCCTGACTTCTTTCCGAGTCATTGCTGCTACAGTGTGGCATTTTAGAAGCTATCGGCCTGGCAACTCTCCAAGCCGGATAAAGGTCTTGAAATCTCATGAAAAACTGTTGGCCGGGACTTTGCTGGAGAGGAATGTAGTTTAACCCAAATAAAAAGAGGCCAGAAGACGAGGAGTCGGCTTTGTGACCCTGGGAAGCTTTAGATCAGAACACCGGCTTCCCTTTGCTTGTCGAATAGGTCGCAAAGGGGGAATCGCACAATCCCAGGGATGCCGCAACCATCATAAATACGAGTCCGTTGCCAAGCTTGAGAGATTATTGTGAATGACAGAGTGGGAAGGGACCTTGGAGGTCTTCTAGTCGAACCCCTGGCTCAAGCAAGAGACCTGACGAGAGAATAACCAAGTTGGAAGGGGTGGGATTCAACCGGTGTTACTCCTGGTTTGGTGATTACGTTCTGCTGCGCATATGGCGTGTAAAAATCCTTCAGCTGTGCCACCCAGACAGCTAAAAAGCACCGCTTGTGGGTGCACAGCGTTTGAAAAAGACACATTTTTCCTGCTTTTCCAACCTCAGCTGTGCTGCACAAAGCAGCTGAGATTGAAAAAAAGCAGGAAATAAAGGACAGATAAGAACCCGGGCAGGCAGGTGGGCCAAAACAGCAGCAGACATAGAACCAGGTTCTGTGTCTGCTGCTCTTCAGAGCTACCGGCTCTATAGAACCGGGCAGAACCGGTAGCATCCCATCCCTGCTCGGAGGCCCTCTAGTCTAACCCTGGCTCAAGGCTAGGGGACCCTGGACAGAATGACAAAGAATTGGAAGGGACCTTGGAGGTCTCTAGTCCAACCCCCTGACTCGAGAGAAGAAGTCCCTATTCCCATTTCAGACAACTAACCGTCCGGTCTCTTTCTAAAAAATATTCCCAGCAGTGGAGCACCCGCCATTTCTGGTGGCCAGCTGTCCCGCTGGCTAATTGTTCTCAACTCCGGGGGAAAAAACAAAGCCCGTGATAACCTTCTTCCCGTCTTGTTCTCTTCCTCCTCTTCTTCTCCAGGTACGAGCCTTCTCTCCTGGACCTGGTGGCGGCCATGAGCCCGAGGCAGGAAGATCACCACGGTCCCCCCCGAGGGATCCAGCCCCCGAGTAGGACCAGCAGGAAACCCCACGGCGGGTGGAGATCCCCCCGAAGCCAGAGCAACGGGCTGGCGGATTTGGAAGAGAGCCGGATTTTGGAGGACATCTTTTTCATTTGAGGGTCTTGGAGAGGCGGGGGAGGGGGGGGGAGCTTCCCCCCAGGACTACAACTATTTTTTTTTTTTTTTTTAAATAATTCCTTCCTCTTTTCTCGTCTGGGTGTGTCGACGTGTTCAGGATCCTCGCTTTTAAATTATTTGTCTTGACCGACAATTGTCTCCTCTCCTTCTCTCTCTCCCCCTCCCTCTCCCCTTAGAAGAACCGAAGGACGGTAGCTCCCTTCCCCCCCCCCCCCCAAAAAAAAAATCATGATGGAGACGAACTGCATGGAGTGTTAGTGGAAACTTTTCCGGTGTGTGTGGGAATGTCTCTTCCGGGATTTCACGGCTGAAGGGGCCGGAAAAAGTCACGTCGCTGTGCAAAAGGATGGGTGTCCCCTTATTGAGTGTGGGATATATTTTTTTTTTTTTTAGTGGTGGAAACCGTTTTCCAGGGCTTCTTCCCCTCTCTCTCTCTTTACTCCGTTCCTTCCCTCCATTTTTCTCTTTCTCCTCTCTCCTTGTCCCCTCCTTTTCTCCCTCTCCCTCCTTCCTCCTTCTCTCTCCCCCTCTTTCCCTCTCCTTCCAACCCTCTCTCCTTTTCCCACTCCCTCTCTCTTCCTCTCTCTCCCCTTCCTCCTTCTCCTTCCTCCCCTCTCCCTCTCTCTTTCCTTCTTCCTTCCTTCTCTCTCCCTCTCCTCCTCCTTCCCTCTCCCTCCAATTCTCTCTTTCTACTCTCTCTCCTTTTCCCACTCCCCTCCCCTCCTTCCTTTCCTCCCTCCTCCTCTCTCCCTCTTTCCTTCTCCTTCCTTCTCTCTCCTCCTCCCTCTCCCTCTCTCCTTCTCTCTGTATCAGAAATCCAAGGCCATTCCAGCAGTATAATTTTCCATTTGCAAAGCAGCCTCTTGAAAGGGAAAGCGCCTTGCTTTTCCCAACCATACATTCCTGGGAATTGCGGACCCAGATTTCCCTGATCTTTTGGTAAGCGGGTAACTTTAAAGCTGCTCTCTGCACTTCAGTGATTTATCTCCCAGTTAGTGACCCTTGGATGGAAAGGGGCCTCTTGAAAGAAAATAAATAAACCCAGGGTGCATTTGGATATAGTCTGTCTGAAATACCATTCTCCCCTTCCTTTTATCCACTTAACTCTCTTAAATAAATAAAAAAATGAGCCTCTCCTTCCCCGGTCCAGAGAGAAAACACCGGACTTGGCCGGGAGAAATGAATTCACTCCGTGTTTCCATGGGTCCAAAGGCTTCCTTCCCTCCTGCAATCTCTGGCCTTGATGTTATAAATAAAGACGAATCAGTAATTATTCCCACACACCTTTGGTAATGCATGTTTCTTCGCCTTCTGACTTTAATTATTCAGGCTGTAGCTCTTCCCGTTGGCTTTCGAAGGAATTTCCCCCTGGCTGCTGCTCCATGACCGTGTTTCTCATATAATAAGGCCGGGTCTTCTTTCTTTTTTTGAGTCCCGAAAAATGGCGAGGCTGTCTTTTTGGGGGGTGACTTAATTCCCCCCCCCCTTGCATCTTAGGGCGGACGGCGACAGCTTGGATGTTGACCTCGGCGTTGGTGGGGCACTTCATATCGGGGTCAACGCAGGCAGCACCATATCTGGGTGTGCCACAAAAGTACTTCCTAACGGCAAGCCCAGCCCCCTGCCATTCCCCCCCCCCATTTCGCATGTTTTAATATAGGCCTTAATTTGGGGGGGAGGGGCTTAATTTCATTTCATGCCTATAAAACATGCTGGGACTTCCTATTGGGGGAGGCCGTCTTGTTGGAGAAACAGGGTACTTAAAGAAAGGTGTAAAATTGGGTGTAAGTTGTTGTTTTTCGTTTTGTTTTTTCCTAAAGCAGGGGTCTCCAACCTTGGCCCCTGGAAGCCTGGTGGACTTCAACTCCCAGAATTCCACAGCCAGCTTTGCTGGCTGTGGAACTCTGGGAGTTGAAGTCCGCCAGGCTTCCAGGAGCCAAGGTTGGAGACCCCTGTCCTAAAGGAAACAATTGTAGATTCCAGAATCGGCCGTCATTCTCCACTCAATGCAGCTGTCATTATTCCATCACGGATATGACAGATAACAATCAGTTTTGAAATTTGAGAAATAAATACGTATCGGAATGGTAGCCAGTGGCATGAAGAACGACATGGAGGTCCATCTCTTGGGTAGCACAAAGGCAACACAAAATTGTTGCCCTGCCCCTGGTTTTGGGGGCCTGCTTAGAGAAGTGAGCAGCGAGTTATTATGGAATCCACCCTCAGATCCCTTAAGATCGCTTTTGTCCTCTGCATTTCCCTTCTCCCTCTGTTCTGCTTCAGTCCTCCCAAAGGACCCACCTCTGAGGTGGGCCTGAAGGCATTTCTGGTTGAAGATGGGTGGCCTTCAGACATTTTAGTAAGCGGGTTCTCTGGCTGGTGGCTGGGTGGGCGGAGCCTAGTCGGCCTCCTGCACCACAGCGGGGGAGGCAGGGGGCGTTTTTGCCCTCCTCGGGCTTCCGGGCAGGCAAAAATGGCCTCTCCTGGCTCCAGACTCTTTGTGTTGTAAAATATTTCTAGATAACCTTATCCGTTATTCCTGGCGGCCTCGCACAGTTTTGGCGAAGCTTGTGCTTATCAAAGTTACTTAAGTTGCAGCAGCCCTTTTAACTGAAGTCGGAAACAGGCCCATTGACGGCCTTCCTGAACTTTGGGAGGTCCGTTTTTTGCCCTCCCCAAGCTTCCGATGACGCGCTTTATTTAACCTGCATCCAAAATAGCCCGCATGGTGTTCTGACCCAAACCTTTGTCCAATAAAACAAACAATAACCAAAGGGAACAAAAAACCTTTTAATGATTCTTAACGAATCCCCAGTTAAAAGGGCTGCTGCAACCTAAGTAACTTTGATAAGCACAAGCTTCGCCAAAACTGTGCGAGGCTGCCAGGAATAACAGATAAGGTTATCTAGAAATATTTTACAACACAAAGAGTCTTCAAACACCAACTTAAGATACTGCAATGTCCATGAGGCTGGAGTTTCAAAACGTGTTTACTTTCTGCAAAGAACGTCCGATTCACAGCTGGCTTTTAACTTCTTGAAGGAGGGGCCACTACCTTGCAGCCTTACTCCCGAGTCGCCCGTGCTGTTGTAGCTGCTCTTTCCTGCGAGCAACCCTGCATGCACATTCACTTGGCACAAGCTCCTTGGGAACCTCCTCATCGCTGCTGCCAGCCCCCACAATTTCTGAAGGCAGCAGTCCACTCCCTAATGGTCCTGGCCCCTCACCTGAGTCCTCGCTCTCCTCAGCCGTCCGCACCTGCTGCCAGCTAACCACAACACCTGGAGACTCCTGGGAGAGGAGGGGCAGAGTGGGCAGGGCCAGCCAGGGGGGTGGGATATGGAGGGTTCTCCGAACTGCACAAAATCTCTCCCGAACCCCTGAAAAAAGCCCAGCAGCCCAGCCCCTGTATCCGATGGCCTTTGGGACCATCAACGTTCTTTTGAAAGGACGGTGGTCAACTTCCTTTGGTTTTTTTTTTTCTTCTTCTGTTTTTATTTTCCAATAAAAAGTGAAAATGCAAAACCCCAAACAATTAAAAAAAAAAAAAAAAAGCACTTTTTTCTTTTAAATGATGGTGGTCCGTTTTCAACTTGACCAGGTTTTAAAACAAAAACAAAAATCCATCCGTAGGTGAGGCTAAGCTCTAAAATATACACACACACACAGACACACACACACACTATCCCACCACACAGTTGGGGCTGACATCCTCAAAAGGTGGTGCTCGAGGTGAGTCAAATAATAATAATAAAATCCCGTTTTAATTATGCAAAGTCCAAGGAGTCGGGAAGGTGGCAGACACCTGGCTTTCTTGAAAGGTAGCTGTGACAAACGACGGATGCCCCTATAAACATCTGCCACTGCGCATCTATTAAGAGCATCAATATTGACTCTCGTCTCTCCTTGTCCATCTGCATCACAAACTGCACAGTCTTGGTATCACAGCTTGGATACTGATTGCTGAGCCCAACTCGTGTTGAGACTCAAGAAAAAGTGCAGAGAAGAGCAACCAGGATGATTAGGGGACGAGACTAAACCATATGGAGGACGGCTACAGGAACTGGGCCTGGCTAGTCTAGGGAAGAGAAGGACCAGGGGAGACAGGTGAGCAGTCTTCCAATATTTGAGGGGCTGCCATGGAGAGGCAAGGCACCTGAAGACCAGACGAGGAATAATGGATGGAAAATGAACAAGGAGAGATTCAACCTGGAAATAAGGAGAAACTTTCTGACAATGAGAACCATCAACCCATGGAACAGAAGTTGCCCTCGGAAGTTGTGGGAGCTTCATCCCTGGACGCTTTCAAGGGGAGACTGGACAGCCATCTGTCAGAAATGGTGTAGGGTCTGCTTGGGTGGGGAGTTGGACTAGATGAGCTACAAAGTCCCTTCTGACTCTATTAAGCTGTATCTGTATCTAACTAAGGAGACATTTCCTGACAATTGGAACAATTTTATCAGTGGAACACCTGCTGTGGTTCGCTGGCAGCCGGTGCAGATGGCAGAGGTATCGGACAGTGAGGACAAAAGGGAACCAATCATTGAGTCTGGAGAAGACGGATGAGGGTCCTGCGTCCGATGCAGCGACACAGCCAGGACTATCTGGGAGTGGGGTGCTGCCTTTGACCCTCCGGAGTCTGGCAGCAGCAAAGCAGAGGACCCTGGAAAGCCTGTTCCCAGTGCATATGTATGGAGGGCTGCTAGAAGGAGAGAGCAGCTGAAGCAGAGTAAAGCTGGAGGGTGATTGCTCCTCCCGTAAGGGATAAAAGTCAGCCCTCGGTGACCTGCTCTTTACAGGAAGCAAAGAAGTTAATTAGATTCTGATTCCTCATTGAAGCCCTGCGAACTCTGGTTTGTCTTTGCTGGAGCTTCTGTTGGTTTGTATTATAAGTAATTGGACTTCTGTTTCTTGGCGTCCTTCCATGACCCTGAAAGGCGTGAGCTTATCTCAGAGAATTGTGTCTAATCAGTTTTGGCTGGGAATGCAAGAAATTCCCAGTGTTGCATTAAAATAGATTTGATTTTGCACTCAGTTTGTGTTTCCTTAATTTGGATGAAGCCTAAACAACACCTTGCCTCCAGAAGTTGTGGGTGATCCATGGCTGGAGGTTTTCAAGAAGAGATTGTCTGAAGGAGGCATAGAGGGTTGGATTAGAAGACCTCTAAGATCCCTTCCAACTCTTGTTATCCTGTTATTTAATCCCGGAATAGGTTGTCTCCAGAGCTTGTGGGTGCTCCAACACTGAAGGTTTTTTAAGAAGGGTCTGGATAGCCATTAACCTGGAATGGTATAGGGTCTCCTGATTCAGCAGGGGCTTGGACTAGATGACCTCTGAGTACACTTCCAACTTCATTATTCTCTTATTTAATCCTGTAAGCAGTTTATCTCCAGAGATGGGTGCTCCAACACTGGAGATTCTTAAGAAGAGATTGGACAGTCATTTCTCTGAAATGGTGTAAGGTTCCTAGCTCGAGCAAGGGGATTGGACTAGATGACCTTCAAGGTACCTTCCATCTCTGTTATTCTGATTTAGGCCAAGAAGGAGACATATTGGCCAGATCCATGAAATAAATTTCCTAACAGTGAGGACAATCAATCAGTAAAACAACTTGCTTCCAAAAATTTCTAGGTTCTACTATATCACATGACCTAAAAAGGACACCTAACATCAAAAAAGTCATCAAAAAAGCAGAACAAAGAATGTTCTTTCTGCGCCAACTCAGGAAGCTCAAACTGCCCAAGGAGCTGCTGATCCAGTTCTACAGAGGAATGATGGAGTCTGTCATCTATAACTGTCTCTATAACTGTCTGGTTTGGTTCTGCAACCCGACAAGACAGACACAGACTTCAGAGGATAATTAGAACTGCAGAAAAAACAATGGCTACCAACCTGCCTTCCATGGAGGATCTGTATACTGCACGAGTAAAAAAGAGGGCTGTGAAAATATTTACAGACCCCTCACATCCTGGACACAAACTGTTTCAACTCCTTCCCTCAAAATGATGCTATAAAGCTCTGCACTCCAGAACAAGTAGACACAAGGACAGTTTTTACCCCAAATGCCATCACTCTGCTAAACAAATAATTCCCTCAACACTGTTCAATTATTACAAAGTCTGCACTACTATTACTATTAATCTTCTCATCACTCCTGATCGCCCATCCCCTCCCACTTGTGACTGTATGACTGTAACTTTGTGGGTTGTCTCCTTACGGTTTATATTGATCATTTCCTAGTATGATTTGATGGCTTATTGTACCCTATGACTATCATTAAGTGTTGTACCTGATGATTCTTGACTCTTGATGAATGGATCTATTCTTTTATGGACACTGAGAGTATTTGCACCAAGACAAATTCCTCGTGTGTCCAACCACACTTGGCCAATAAAAGAATTCTATTAGTCTATTATTATTAAATTGTAGGTGCTTCATCCCTGGAGGGTTTTAAGGAAAGACTGGACCCAGCCACTTGTCTGAAATGGTATAGGGTCTCCTGCTGGAGCAGCGAGTTGGACTAGAAGACCTCTGAGTTCCCTTCTGTTATTCTGGAAATTAAATCAGGACAGCTTGTCACCAAAAGTTGTGGGTGCTCAATCACGGGAGGCTGATTGATTTTCCACCCAGTTCTGCGCGTTTCTTCACCTAATCTGGAGGCTCCCCATAAACTGGAGTTATTGACAACTTTCATTAAACTCCCATTAACCCCTGACGGGTGTTGCCTTCCAAAGCCCAAACTCCTAACGCCTGTCATTTTCGACAGGATTGTACAAACAACACCCGGTCACCCCCCTCGCGAGCAGATGGTACTTTGTCACCTGACATTATGAAACTGAAGTTATTAAAAACCATTTACAGCCTTGGGGGCAGGAAGGGGAGATGGAAGAATCAATGACTGTCAAATAGAAACGGATGGGAATCAGCGATGGCGGAAGGCGTAGAAATGAGGGCTTTTTTCTAAACACCCCCCCCCCCAACAGATAACAGATCATCAGAGTTGGAAGGAACCTTGTAGGTCATCTAGTCCAACCCCTTGCCCAAGCAGGAGACCCTACACCATTTCTGACAGATGGGAGTCCAATCTCCCCTTGAAAGCCTCCAGGGATGAAGCTCCCACAACTTCCGAGGGCAACTTCCGTTCTGTCGGTTGATTGTTCTCACTGTCAGAAAGTTTCTCCTTATTTCCAGGTTGAATCTCTCCTTGTTCAGTTTCCATCCATTATTCCTTGTCTGGCCTTCAGGTGCCTTGGAGAATAGCTTGACCCCTTCCTCCTCTCTGTGGCAGCCCCTCAAATATGGGAAGACTGCTATCCTGCCTCCCCTGGTTCTTCTCTTCCCTAGACTAGCCAGGCCCTGTTCCTGCAACTGTTCATTGTATGTTTCATCCCCCAATCCCTTAAACCTCCTGGTTGTTCTTCTCTGTACTTTTTCTAGAGTCCCAACATCTTTTTTACATTGTGGTGACCAAAACTGGATGCAGTACTCTAGGCTTTATAGAGTGGTATTAGTACCTCCCTTGATCTCGATTGTATCCCTCTGTTAATGCAATTTAGGATTGCATTAGCTTTTTGGCTGCTGCTGCACACGGCTGGCTCCTATGTAGCTGGTTGTCCACTAAGACTCCTTCCAATCTGTCAAAATAAATCCTCAAGAATCAAAAGCTTCAACCAGCCAAAGCTGCCTCTCAGGATAGTCCCTTTAAAATCGAAAAGTTCTCCCCTTGGAAACATCCCACCAGGATCAAGGAAGGAATTCCTGGATCGTTCATCCTTCGAATTATGACCACCGCAACATTTCCATTGCTAAGCAAGTAAGTTGTGCCCCTTTTTTGATGAACTTTCTGATGGCAGTTGTTAAAAATTAAGTTCCCACGGTCGTTAAGTGAATCTGGACTTAACAACATTTCTGTTGGTAAGCGAGACAGTTGTTAAAACTGAATTGTGCCCCATTTTACGACTTGTTTGGCCTGAGTTCTTATGTCGATCACTGCAGTGGTTAGGTTAGTAACGCGATCGTTAAATGAATCCAGCTTCCCCATTGACTTGGCTCATCCGGCAGTCACAAAAGGGAATCATGTGACCACGGGGATTATTGATTTGTATTTCATATTTCTTAACTTCCCATCTCCCTCTGAGAGATGCCCTGTGGGTGTACAATATCCCCTCCCCAAATGAAAACATGAAAAGCAGAATAATTGATGGTTAAAAACTTTAAAATGGTCAAAACAACCTGATAACAATTTCCTGAAATCGAGGAATTCCAAAATGGGGAATTAGTCGTGTTAATACAGCTGGAGGGAGGCTCTCATGGACCCAGCCATATGCGTTGTGGCCTGCCAGCACAGCTGGCAGCAGACTCAGACAGTGAGGAGGTTGGGGAGGAACCTGGGCCAGTCCTGGAGTCTGGGGAAGGCTTGGACGAGGGCTCTGTGTCGAAAGCAGAGATGGGGCCAGGGCCATCTGACAGTTATCAGCTGCCTTTGGAGTCGGAGATAAGTGGGGAAGAAGAACAGCTGGAGCCTGTTCCAGTGTGTGCATGCGCAGAGCTGCCAGGGGAAGGGAACAGTTAAGGAACAAGGGTTGACTCGGGAGTAAGGGCTCAGGTGGACAGTGAGCAGCCCCTCCCATAGGGAATAAAGAGGAGCAAAAGGGGAGTGGGGTTTGCAGGAGACAATTAGGTCAATTCATTAAAGTGAAAATCTGTTCCTGACTTCTTGCCAAGTCATTGCTGCTACAGCATGGCATTTAGAAGCTATCAGCCTGGCAACTCTCCAAGCCTGATAAAGGTCTGACATTGTGAAATCTCATGAAAGACTGTTTGCCAGGACTTTGCTGGAGAAGAATTCACTTTAAAACAAAATAAAAGGAGTTTTATCAGGACAAGGAGTTGACTTCATGATCTTGGGAAGGTCTAGGTCAGAACAATATGGGCCTTGGTGTCTCCAATGCAAGACTGATTGATTTATCTGTCTTTCTGCTAAACATTGTATTTTTTTAACTTGATTTCTCCATAAATATCCCCCATTATCTATTCCCAGGTCCACAACCCACTTTATTCAGGATCTAAGTTGCAAAAGTGATGGATCTGTACATTCATCCAATGCTTCCTTCCACCTCTTCCATCAAATGCTTTATGAACCCAACTTCGTCCTCATTAGCTCCCTTAAAGAGAAGTGTGTGACATTTTAATTTAATAAATTACCCAGATGCCTTTCCAAAAACCTGGCCTTTCCAAGTTATTCGTTGCTCATCGCATTTCACATCTGGCCCAGACATTGACAGATGTGTTTGAAAGGTTTGGAAGAACATTACCCTTTAATTTTGGGCTTTTTTGCTGCCAGGTAGCAAAATGTCGGAGGGAGCATCTGGCTGGCACTTCTTTGGGAGGTGCTGTTTTCACCTCTGTTGTTAGCAGATAAAGCCAGACATTTTCCCTACGTTCCTAGGTATATACTGTGTTTCCCCGAAAATAAGACCCTGTCTTATAATATTTTTTTCCCACCAAAAAAGGCACTAGGTCTTATTTTCAGGGGATGTCATCCACTGAGTAACCTCACTTGCATGCGTTGCCCCCGGCCTCCTTTTTGCTGTCACAGGCCTTCAGGAACTTCTGCAGCTGGCAAGGCTTTTCTGAAGGCCTCTGAAGTCCATAAGAGAGCTCTGGATCAATCCAGAGCTTTGTTATCATCCACAGAAGCCTTCAGGAACCTTGTCGGCTGCAGAAGAAATGGACCGGCAAAGGCAGCATGAAAAATTGAAAAAGGAAGAGTTTAAATTGCAAGCCTTTGTCGACGATTTAGTTTTTATCTCAGAAGTGCACTAAATTCGGGACCAAAACTTATTAGAAAACTTAGAAAAAATTGGAGAAGTTGCGGGGCTAAAAATGAATAGGGAGAAAACAAAAATAATTGCAAAAAACATGACAAATAAGCAAAAGGAAACACTAGCTGTGAGAATGGGCATCCAAATAGCAGATAAAGTAAAATATTTGGGGATTATGATCTCGGTGATATGTACAACACTTAAAAAGGATAACTATAATCCATTAATGAAATGAATAGTAGAAAATTTGGGAAAATGGGACAAATTAAGACTATCTTTTATGAATAGTGACTGTAACAATGAGCATATTACCTAAATTATTATTTCTTTTTCAAAATGCTCCCATAAAATTGGAACAGTTTTTTGATGATTTGAATAAATTGATGTCAAGATCCATTTGGCAAAAGAAAAATCAAATATTATTTTCTATTAATATGTCGGTGGTAAGGAGGTCCACTCTTTAAAAAGTTTTCTGGGCTCAGTGATACAAGGCTAAGCACACACTTCTACAAGTAGTTTGACTGTACCAAATTCTGGCCAGGCTCACCTGTGTGTCTTTGGATGTGGCTGTTGCTTTTGGAACTCAAATTCCTCTCTTTGCATTAATGCCGTACTCTAAATCTTATACAATCCAAGGATTTCAATTTTCCAGATGAGCAAGCAAAAGACTATTGCTGTTGCCATGGGTTGGGTAACTTCCCCAAATTTTCCTCCACCAACAAGGAGAACTTCAATCTCTCCTCTTTGTGAAACGCAGTCTTCAGCACAATCACAGCTAGAAGATCTTAAGAGGCTGCTTCTGTGCAAGGTCTCCTGGAATAAATTCAACTTGGAAGGAGATTGGGTAGAGGAGGAATTTTGCAAAAGCTGTATTGAGGGATGAAGTTTACCAACAGAAGAGAATCGTTGTGGCTCAGGGTTGAGCGCTGGGGTCCTTGGTGATTTTCTTGCAGATGTTTCATGACCCAACTAGGTAACACCATCAGGTCTAGAAGGGAGTAGGGTTTTCAGAATGGAGGAGAAAGGAGAAGGAGGAAGGAAGACACCGTGGTCCTCACTGAGCTTGGATGTTTTCTTGCAGACATGTCATTACCCAGCTGGGTTTTAGAAGGAAGTGGAGTTTAGAGAGAAAAGGAGGAAGAAGACGAAAAGGAGGAAGAGGAGGAGGAGGAGGACTATGGGGTCCTGGGTGTTCTCTGGGCTTGGATGTTTTCTTGCAGACGTTTCGTTACCCAGCTAGAGAATATGATCAGTCCTTGAAGGGAATGGTGTTTGCAGAGAGGAGGAGGAGCATTGTGAGGTCCTTGGTGTTCTCTGAGCTTGGCTGACTTCTTGCAGACATTTCATGACCCAACTAGGTAACACCATCAGGTCTAGAAGGGAGCAGTGTTTGCAGAATGGAGAAGGGGAAGGGAGGAGGACAAAGAGGAGGGGGAAGACTGTGAAGTCCTTGGTGCTCCCTGAGCTTGATTGACTTCTTCCAGACCTTTCATGACCCAACTAGAGAACATCTAGGAGTTCTAGAAGGGAGGGAGTTTGCAGAGTGGAGGGGGAGGATCGTGGAGTCCTTGTCACTCTCTTAACTTGGTTGTTGATAACCTAACTAGATTACATCATCAATATGTCAAATATGGGGGCCCTTGGAAGTTGAAGTCCACCCATCCTAAAGTTGTGGAGGTTGAGAAATGCTGCTCTAAGACAGCCAACTACAGTTAAAGGACATTCAGCGCCTCCTCCATCTCTCCATAGCCTCTATCAATCCTCTTCCTTCTTCCCTGAGAGTGAATTTATGACGGCCATCAGGCCCCCTGCCTCTTTTCTGCTGTCTCCAAATGTGGTATTTGGCAGGTTCTGACTGGCTCTGGAGAACTGGTAGCTGAAATTTTGAATAGTTTGGAGAACCGGCAAATCTCACCTCTGACTGGCCCTGCCCCCATCTCTTCTCTGCCTCCCATTGAGTCCCAGCTGATCGGCTGGGTCTTCTTTGGTTGCCCTGCACAGGAGAACGGAGCTGGAAAGCAGGTTAGTAGGGTGGGGAGGGAAGGGGGATTTTGCAGTATCCTTCCCCTGCCACGCCCACAAAGCCACGCCCACAAAGCCATACCACACCCACAGAACTGGTAGTAAAAAAAATTAAATCCCACCAATGGCTGTCTCCTTCTTCTGTTGGGTTTCTGGTAGCATGTTCTTCCTCCCTTCCTTTCCACCTCTCCATCACGCTCCCTTCTTTAATTATTAAGCATCCAGCTTAATGAAACAAACTGTTTTAATTTTAGGTATTGTTTTCTTAATTGCAGATCAAGTTGCAAAAATGGGCCTCTGGGGTGTGTGTGTGTGTGTGTGTGTGTGTGTGTGTGTGTCTTCTGAACGACTGGCCAGCAATCCTCAAGTTGCTTCCTCTCCACCACCTGGAGGACAACGTTCAATACAGACAATGTTAAAGCAAGAAAAAGAACAAGAAAAAGAGACTCTGCCGACGATTATGCAAGGAATTTAAAATATTCAAGCAAGATCAGAGAATATTGAAAAGAGAATAGAGAACATTGAACAAAGAACAGAGAACATTGAACAAAGAACAGAGAGCATTGAACAAAGAACAGGGAAAACTGATGAAAAAGTGGAGAACATCCAACAAGTGATGTTGAAGTATGATGAGAGATTCCAAAAAAATTGAAGAAGAAGATAAACAAAGAGGCAAGAAGATTGGAGATATTGATAATAGATTTAGAAAGCAGGAGGTGGATGCCCGACCTGGAATGCACCGCTTGCAATGCCAAAGAGCTAACGGCAGCCACATTCATCCAAGAGGGAGGAAGACTCCTCTGGCCAAGAGAATTTCCTGAAAGTGGGGATGCTGGGAGGATGGTTCCCCCAGGGAATAGAAGAGTGGGGTCCTTGGTGCTCTCTGAGCTTGGTGGTTTTCTTGCAGACATTTCATGACCCAACTAGTTAACATCATCAGTGCTAGAAGAGGGTGGAGGTTTGTGGAGAGGAGGAGGACTGAGTTCTTTTGATGCTTTTTGAGCTGGGTGGTTTTCTTGCAGAGGTTTCATGACCCAACTAGTTAACAGCAGCAGGGCTAGAAGGGAGTTGGGGTTTGTGGAGAGGAGGAAGAGGAGGAGGAAGAGGAAGTGGAGGAGGGCAATGACTGTGTGATCCTTGGTGCCCCCTGAGTTTGGTGGCTTTCTTGCAGATGTTTCATTAACCGACTAGTCAATAACATCCATGATAAAAGGAACTAGGATTTGCAGACTGGAGGAGGTGGAGAAAAATGGGAGGAAGAGGAGTAGGAGTAGGAGGAAGACTGGGGTTCTTGAGCTTGGTTCCCTTCTTGCAGACATTTCATTACCCAACTAGGTACCATCATCAACTCTAAATGGTGGATGGCTGCACACTGGAGGAAAGGGGGGAGATTCAAGGAGGAGGAGGAGGAGGAGGACTGTGGGGTTCTTGGCACTCTCTGAGCTTGTTTGTCTTGCAGACATTTCATTATCATTAAGAAGAAGAAGAAGAAGAAGAAGAAGAAGAAGAAGAAGAAGAAGAAGAAGAAGAAGAAGAAGAAGAAGAAGAAGAAGAAGAAAAAAAGAAAGAAAGAGAAAGAAAGAAAGAAAGAAAGAAAGAAAGAAAGAAAGAAAGAAAGAAAGAAAGAAAGAAAGAAAGAAAGAAAGAAAGAAAGAAAGAAAGAAAGAAGGCTGTGGGGTTCTTGGTGCTCTCTGAGCTTGTTTGTCTTGCAGACATTTCATTTCCCAACTAGGTACCATCACCAAGTCTAGAAGGGAGGGAGTTTGCAGAGAGGAGGAGGACTGTGGGGATCTTACTGCTCTCTTAGCTTGTTTGTATTCTTCCTGACATTTCATGACCCAACTAGGTAACCGCATCAGTGCTAGGAGGGAGGAGGCTTGCTCTGTCAGTGTTGGTGGGAACATTTTTGGTGGCCCCTTGATACATTTGCTTTCCTTGCAGGTAGAAGAAGCTGGCTGTCTCTCTTCCGCTTCCACAATCCTTAGATTCTCTGAGCTTTTCTCTCCTAAATCCCATATCCTGTGTAGCAACCCAGCTGCATTAAAATACTATAGTTAAGTATCAAAAAATGTACATTGGTTGCAGCTTGTTTCCAGCAGAATCGATCAAAGCCCTTCAATCAATGAGGTACATTTAGGTACAAAATTATTTGACTTCTTTTCTCTTTGGTTGCAACTGGTTCTCCTCCCAGAACTCCACCAAGTATTTCTTTCCTTTTTTTA
>CM066329.1:377249603-377449603 GCA_033807585.1 Hydrophis major | reverse complement strand
GGCAACATTCGTTTTTCCTGGTATCATAAAAGTCGAGGAGACAAGAACAGTGGAATGGTTTCAAAATGCTAATTAAATTTTAAAATTAAAAATTATTATTTTTATGGTTACACTCATACTAGTGCTGATAATGTTACCTAGTTGGCTTGTGAAACGTCTGCAAGAAAACATCCAAGCTCAGAGAGCACCAACAGTCCTCCTCCTCTTCTTCCTCCTCCTCCTCCTCCTCCTCTGCTAACCCCATTCCTTTATAGCACTGATGATGATATCTAGTTGGGTCATGAAAGGTCTGCAAGAAAGCAACGAAACTCACAGAGGTTCAAGGAGCCCACAGTTCATTCTTGAGCTACAACTATTCTCTTCTGGTTTAGCCTCGAGGCCCGTCATCATTTTTGTTGCTCTTCTCTGTACTCGTTTCTCCGGTCTCACCCTCTTTTATGGAGCAAATTCTGCTTGGTTGGCCATTTTCTCCTTCTCCTCCCGCTGATCATTAACGTGCGGAAAAGAACTTGGAAGAAACAGTGCCACTTATTTCTTTTGTCTCTCCCAGACGAGGATATATTCATTTATTTGCCAGGGTTAAGGACCCTGAAACATGAGTCAAGATCTTTTAGCTGTTCCTTCTTTCAAATCTCACACATCCATTATATTCCAAAATCTTAGCGCTCTCTCTCTCTCTCTTTCTTTGTCTCTCTCTCTCTTTCCCTCTTTCTCTCTCCCTCCCTCTTTCTTTATCTCCCTCCCTCTCTCTCCCCCTTTCTCTCCCCCTCTTTTTCCCTTTCTCTCCCTCACTCTTTTTCTCCCTCCCTCCCTCCCTGCCTCTCTCCCCCTCTCTCTCATGCTTCCTCTCTCTTTTTCTCCCCCCTCTTTTTTCCCTCCCTTTCTCCCTTTCTCTCCCCCTCTCTTTCCCTCTCTCTCTTTCCCTCTCTCTCTTTCTCCCCTCCTCTCTCTCTCCCTCCATCCCTCTTTTTCTCCCTCCCTCCCTGCCTCTCTCCCCCTCTCTCTCATGCTTCCTCTTTCTTTTTCTCCCCCCTCTTTTTTTCCCTCCCTTTCTCCCTTTCTCTCACCCTCTCTCTTTCCCTCTCTCTCTTTCTCTCCCTCCCTCTCTCTCTTCTCTCCCATTCAGGGAGATTTTTCTCAAGGCAAAATTCATTGGTATAAACCTAATGGCACAATCCATCTCTCCCTCCCTTCCTCCCATCACCCGCTCTTTTATAAAGTTAATTCGGTTGAGATTTTCTGCAGGAAAGGTTGAAAAATGCAGGGTTTGGGAGAAAGCTGCTCCTGGCTGGACAAGAAGCAACATCTGATTTTAACGCATCTTGGTGTCTCGAACGGCCCAGAACATTCTGGAGATTTTGAGCCTCCCAGCTTCAATCAGCAACCGTCAAAAAATAGCAAGAGATGGTGAGAATTTCAGCCTGCTAAATCAGGGGACATACTGTATTTAGTTGGCCACCTACAGGCTAAAATCTCATTTAATTTGAAGACGACATGTCCTCATTGAACTAGGGAGAAATTTCACGACAGCGAGAACAATTCTGTTACGAACTAATAAAAACGCTTAAATAAAGTTTTATCAAACCTTAAAGAAAAAGCAGGGTTCTAATCCTGCACTTCTGATTGGCCGATAATAGCGATATCGGATTGGTCCGTTCAGGAGAATCTGATTGGCTGTTAACGAGCCACTCTCATTGGTTAAGGGGGTTAACACTCCACGTTTCTTATTGGTTACTAGATCAGCAGCTTGCCTATAAAAGGGCTGCTGCTGCCCCAGGTTTTTTGCTCTGTTCAGAATGATTAATAAAGAGTTGAAGTTCACTGTTCACCGTCTCGTCTCCGTTCCTTGCAACCATGCGCAGAATTTAACAAATTCCAACTCAACAATTCTATTATTCTGTTATCCTCTCATTATCTCTTATTCTGTATAGCCATGATGGCAAACCTGTGGCATGTGTTCCACAGGTGGAACGCAGAGCCATTTGTGCAGGCATGCGAGCCCCAGTCAAACTTACTTGCACTGCACATGCGCGCACCTCCCAGCTGATTTTCGGCCCATTTGAGGCCATTTTTGCCCTCCTAGAGGCTCAAGGGAAGCCTCTGCAGCCTCAGGAAGCTGAAAAATGGGCCTTCTGGAAATACCAGAAGTGTTGAAACGGGCCCGTTTTTCGGCCTCCTGAGGCTGCAGAGGCTTCCCTTGAGCCTCTAGGAGGGCAAAAATGGCCTCAAACGGGCCGAAAATCACCTGGGAGGGGCACGCATGCGCAGTGTACAGGTAAGGGGGTCTTGCACGTGCATGCACAGGGATGTGGGGCGCATTGCATTGTGGATGCTGGCATGCGCACGCTTTCGGCACACCACAACAAAAAGGTTCGTCATCACTGCTGTATAGGATCTCTTCCTTGAGCAGTGGGTTGGACTAGAAGACCTCCAAGGTCCCTTCCAACTCTGTTCTTCTCCATTCCATATGCCATTTTCTTGACAGTAGTATGGAAATGGATTTTCCTTGTCTTCCTCTAGAGTTGTGCTGATGAACCTATGGCATGTGTGCCACAAGTGGCATGCAGAGCCATTTGTACTGACCTGCGAGCTGCAGGCAAACTTACTTCACTGTGCATGTGCGTGCCTCAGAGCTGCTTTTCAGCCGGTTTGAGGCCTTTTTCGGCCTCCCAGAGGCTTGAGGAAGACTGCTGCAGGCTTTGCAGGCCGAAAACAAGCCCCATTTTGTTACTTCCTGTTTTTCCGAAAATACTGGAAGTGACGAAACAGGGCTAGTTTTTGGCCTGCAAAGCCTGCAGAAGTCTTCCTCAAGCCTCTGGGAGGCTGAAAAAGGCCTCAAACCGGCCGAAAATCAGCTGTGAGGCGCAGTGCAGGTAAGGGTGGTGGTGGGTGGTAGGTGGGTGGAGATTGCGTATGCATGCGTAGGGGCCGTGGGGGGCACGCACTGCCTTTTGGGTGCTGGCACACGAGCACAAGTGTGAAAGCGCATGCACAATTTTTGGCACAGGAGCCTAAAATGGTTAGCCACCACTGCTCTAGAGGTGGTGGTGGTTGTTGTTGTTGTTGTTGTTGCCAGCTCCATTCCCTCTCCCCCCCCTTGGAGCTCCCAGGTTGTCCTGATGCTGATCCTGACTCCCATGCCTCCTCCTCCTCCTCCTCCTCCTCCTCCAATTCAGCTGTTGGAGGGACCGGTGGCCGACAGGCCACAACAGGTTCCAAGAGAGCTCCCTCTGGTGTGATTTATCTCCCACGAGTGGATTCAGCCAGGAAGAATGGGAGGAAGCGGAGTCAATGTGGCAGCTGGATCTCTCTAGAATCAACCGTGTGTGTTGGCAGAAGTCTAAGCGAGGAAGAGGATGAGATTTTGGAAGCAAGAACCTCCAAACAAACAGATAACAGATAATCAGAGTTGGAAGGGACCTTGTAGCACATCTAGTCCAACCCCCACGCCCAAGTGGGAGACCCTACACCATTTCTGACAAATGGCAGTCCAATCTCTTCTTGAAAATCTCAACTGATGGCGCTCACACAACTTCTGAGGGCAACTTCTGTTCCATGGGTTGATTGTTCTCCCTGTCAGAAAGTTTCTCCTTATTTCCAGGTTGAATCTCTCCTTGATCACTTTCCATCCATTATTCCTTGTCTGGCCTTCAGGGGCTTTGGAAAATAGCTTGACCCCCTTCCTCCTCCTCTCTGTGGCAGCCCCTCAAATATTGGAAGACCGCTAATGTGTGTCCCCTGGTCCTTCTCTTCCCTAGACTAGCCAAGCCCAGTTCCTGTAATCGTTCTTCACGTGTTGTAGCCTCCAGTCCCCTCATCCTCCTGGTTGCTCTTCTCGGCACTTTTTCTAGAGTCTCAACCTCTTTTCTAGAGTGTGGTGAACAAAACTGGATGCAGGACTGTAGGTGTGGTCTTAGGAAGGCTTCACAGAGTGGTATTAAACAAAAGAAATCCCGCTGGGTAAGACTCTTCGTGAATCAGTAGCAACTCATGATGGAAACCATGGAGGAGAGGACGAAAATCTTGCCCAGTTCCTGACTGGTGTGTGCTGGCGATAACGGGCAAACTTTGGAAGAACCGATTATGGAGAGCCATCAGCTTGCTTCTTTCCCCACAACCCATTCCAACCACCAGGGCCCTGGCAGGGGAAAGAGGCTCCAGGTGTTCTTTTAGGAGGAAAAGAGATTAAGAGTCAACATCAATCAAGCTTATGGCCTCTTCAAATGAGAAGAGGAAAGGACGGAGGGTGGATGATAAATGGCCACGCGCGCCTAAGAGGTTCTCCTGAAGATTGCACAAGGAGGATGAGGTGGAAATGAGGGACGTTGGACAGATCCCTCGAGTTAGAGTTTCAAATTGGGAAATGACTTTTTCTCTTTCTCTCCCCTCCCCTCCCCTTTCCCCTCCCTCTCTTTTCATTCCTTCTTTCTTCTTTCTCTCACTTTCTTTCATCTCTATCTCTTCCTCCCTCCCTCTCTCCCGGCCCTCTCCCTCTTTCTTTCTTCTTTCTTTCATCTCAATCTATCTCTTTCTCTATTCCTTCCTTCCTCCCCTTCCTCTTTCTTTCTTTTTCTTTCTCTCTCTCTCACACTTTCTTTCTCTTTCATCTCTCTCTTCCTTCCTTCCTCCCCCATCCCTTTGCTCTTTCTTTCTTTTCTTTCTTTCGTTCTCTCTTTCACACACACTTTCTTTCTCTTTCATCTCCATCTTTTCCTTCCTTCCATCCTTCCTGCCTCCCTCCCCTTGCTCTTTCTTTTTCTTTCTTTCTTTCTTTCTTTCTTTCTTTCTTTCTTTCTTTCTTTCTTTCTTTCTTTCTTTCTTTCTTTCTTTCTTTCTTTCTTTCATCTCTCTCTCTTTATCCCTCTATTTCTCTATTCCTTTCTTCCATCCTCCCTGCCTCCCCTTGCTCTTTCTCTTTCTTTCTTTCTTTCTTTCTTTCTTTCTTTCTTTCTTTCTTTCTTTCTTTCTTTCTTTCATCTCTCTCTCTTTATCCCTCTATTTCTCTATTCCTTTCTTCCATCCTCCCTGCCTCCCCTTGCTCTTTCTTTCTTTCTTTCTTTCTTTCTTTCTTTCTTTCTTTCTTTCTTTTTCTTTCTTTCTTTCTGTCTTTCTCTCTCTCTTCCTTCCTTCCTTCCTTCCTTCCTTCCTTCCTTCCTTCCTTTCTTTCTTTCTGTTGTGGCTCCGATTCCCAAGCCTGTGCTGTTAAAGGAAGAGGACTTGGAAGATGAGGAGGAGGAACTGGGAATGCCTTCCTCCCCAGGACCTTCCTCTCTGGCAATGCCTTCCTCCCTGATAATGCCTCAGGTTTCAGCAGACAACCGAGAGGAACAGCCTGAGATTAATCAGGAGGAGGAGGGCATATCGGAGCAGCCCCTGACAGGGAGTCAAGTGGACGAATGTTGGCTTGATCCTAGGCAGTGTCGTAGGGAGAAACGTGAGCAGCAACGTAGGAGGCGTGGGAGGGTCAGAGAGTGAGCTGAGTCATTGAGACATACTCCACAGGGGATCAAAGTGGGCGTGTTTTCTCCGGAAACTTTGTATGGGACAAAGTTTTACTTCTCTTCCAGGTTTCATTGTGATTGTTTCTTGTGGTCTGCTTTGGAATCTTTAGTGAGTAGTTTTTTTCTTGTTATCATTTCGGACTTGGCAGGCAGTGTGTGTTGGAAAGCCAAGGACATTATCAGTATAAAAGATTAACTCTGTAAAGACCGAGTCTTCTTGCCTGCCTGTGTTTGTTTGAGTTTGGACTCTTTCATTTTTCTTGGAAAGAAGAAAGGTGAGACATAACACTCTCTTTCTTTCTTTCTTTCTTTCTTTCTTTCTTTCTTTCTTTCTTTCTTTCTTTCTTTCTTTCTTTCTTTCTTTCTTTCTTTCTTTCTTTCTTTCTTTCTTTCCTTCCTTCCTTCCTTCCTTCCTTCCTTCCTTCCCTCCCTCCCTCCCTCTCTCTCTCTCTCTCTCTCTCTTTCTCTCTCTTTCATCTTTATCTCTCTATTCCTCCCTCCCTCAAAATCCAGAGAAAAAATTCAGCAAATCCAAGATAATCCTTCTCATAAGGCTCAAAGGATCTATCTCTGTGCCGCCCTGGGAGGCTACAGCTTTTAACAAGGGCAGAGACCTTCTTCATGAGGTCCTTTGTTCTGTTGATGCTGCAACGGGCAGAGTCCCAAGGCAAAGCCTTCCCCAAATCCTGGACATCCGATAGGAAGGTTGTAGGTCTGTCAACATCGGTATCCATGAACATTTCTGCCTGAAACTTGAGATAAATCTCAGGTAAGGCTGAAGACCTCCAGATGTGTGGTCCAACTTCCAAAATGGCCACTCAGAGGAAGCAAAGAGGGATTTATGTCTCTGCTGCCATCTAGCAGTGGAATAGGTTTTTTTTTTTTAAATGGCCAATTGAATAAATATTTCTCAATATTTCTCTAAAGCTGTTCCTTGACTCTAAGGGAAAAAAAGTTTGAGTACACTCACCTCCTTAATTCATTATAAATTTTATTTTATTTAGGCAACAAGTTTACCATTTTTGTAGCTTACCCTGATCCGTAGACTCTGGCAGAGATAATACAGAGGGAAGCATTAAAAGGAAAACATATAAATTTTAATATTCCCCAACATGTCCCCCATATAAAAACAAGGGGTAGAACTTCATTTGTGAGAGTTGTACCTACTATATCAATCCATTCATACATCAGAATAAAGGTGGGAGGGACCTTGGAGGTCTTCTAGTCCAACCCCCTGCTCCAGCAGGGCACCCTCAGGGGTGGGATCCTACAGGATTAACTACCAGTTCAGTGATTTATGATGTGCTTCCCTGCACGCTGTGCAGGCGTGTAAATCTTCATCAGCTTGCTGCCTGGACAGCTGAGCAGCACTGCGTGCAGGGAAGCAGCGTCTGAAAAAGCACTTTGTTCCCTGCTTTTGCAACTGCAGCTGTGCCTCGCGTGGCAGCTGAGGTTGAAAAAGCAGGAAATGAAGGTCAAGTAAGAGCCAGGAAGAACCGGTAGAATCCCACCTCTGGACACCCTATACAATATCAGACACATGGCTGTCCAATCTCTTAAAAACCTCCAGTGATGAAGCACCCACAACTTCTGGTGGCAAGCCATTCCACTGGTTAATCATTCTCATTGTTAGGAAATGTCTCCTTAATTCCAGGTTGCTTCTTTCCTTGATGACTTTCCATCCATTGTTCCTTGTCTTGCCTTCCGGTGCTTTGGAAAATAAGTTGACCCCCTCTTCTTTGTGCAATCCCTCACATACCGGAAGACTGCAATCATGTCCCCTGCCCCCCTAGTCAGGGGATGTGCTTCAAAAAAATTAACAAGCGGTTCTCTGCTCAGTGCTGGGTAGGTTTGACCATGGTGGCCATGACCTAGTTGGCCTCCTGCACCACACAAGGGGGGGCATTTTTGCCCTTCCTGGGCTCCAGAGGCTTTGTTCGAGCCTCCCGGGAGAGCGAAAACGGCCTCCCCAAGCTCCAGAGGCGTTCTGGAGAGCAGAAACAGGCCCATTTCTGGCCTTCTGCAGCCTCTGGGAGGCCTGTTTTTTGCCCTCCCTAAGCCTCCACATGGGCCTTGCACTTACCTGTGATCCAAAACTGGCCACATGGGGACTTCCAGAACGGGTGGGGCGGGCTGGGCCAGCCAGGGATGGGATGTGCTGGTTTGCCGAACTGGCCATAAAAATAACAACCGGTTCACCGGAACCAGTGTGAACCGGCACCAGCCCACCCCTGACCCTAGTCTTTCTTTTCTCTAGACTAGCCAAGGCCAAATCCTTCAACCGTTCTTCATCTCTTTTAGCCTCCAGGTCTTTAATTATCTTAGTTCCCTGCATTTTTTCCCTCAAAGTCTCAGTATCTTTTTTGCAATGTGGTGATTTGAGCCCATCACCCCCTGGAAACAGCCTTCTCTTGATTGCTATATATATCTACTTTCTTTTTTTTTAGTCTTGTTGGAGCATTTCATGCAGAATTGGAAGATCTTGTTTCAGGTGACCTGGGTATCTTCTTTATGGAGGAGGTTAGCTTGTTCCTGAGCTAAGCTGAGTTCGCTGAAGGCAATTAGACAAGGCAAACCGCCAATTCGCTCTGTACCCGACCCCAGCAGTAAATTGCTCACATTTTGCTGTTAACCCTGGCTGTTTTGGAGAACAACCAGCTCCCATCCATCTTTGGCTAAGTAGCTAAATTCCTATCCAGGAAGTTTGCGGAAAATCTTTCTCTTGCTGAAGATAAGGGCACGTTCAAATAGAGTTAAAAGGAAGTTAAGTTTAGTTTACTTTGCTTTATTGCCATTGCACCTCATACAATGAAATCAAACACCATCCTCAGTGCACATCATGACCATGAAAACAAACACAAACACACATCCTTCACACTCCACACATTGCATTGAAAACCCCCAACACTGCACCAACACTGCACTATATAGTAGAATTCGATAGTTTAGTTCAGTTTAGCTTAGTTTACTTTATTGTCATTTCACCTCCTACGATGAAATCAAACACCATCTTCAGTTCACATCTTGACCCTGAAAATAAACACAAACACACATCCTTCACCCTTCATGCATTGAACCGGAAACCCCCAACACCACACCAACACTGCACTATACAGCAGAATTCAAAAGAGCTACTGCCGTGGGATAGAAGCTGTTTTTCAGCCTATTTGTCTTTGTTTTTATTATTTTGTACCGTCTGCCAGATGGTAATACTTCAAAAAAAGGCTTCCCAGGATGAGATGGATCTTTCAGAATGTTTTGAACTTTCTTAAGGCAACGGGAACTATGAAGCTCTTCCAAAGAGGGGAGAGGGCAACCCATGATCTTCTGGGCAATGACATTCACCCTCTGGAGTGCTGTCCTATCTGCCCCTGTGCAATTGGCAAACCCTACAGAGATACAGTAAGTTAAGATACTCTCTATGGTGCAGCAGTAGAAGGTCTCCAGCAGATTTTCATTCAGTTGTTGTTTTCTGAGAAGCCTCAGGTAATATAATCTCTGCTGCGCCTTTTTGACCAGGGCTGCAATGTGAGCCTCCCAGGTCAAGTCCTTTTTTATAAGAGCTTTTTAAAACACAGAGCGTGCATGTGGAGTGTGCACGAAGTGCGTGATCACCGAACCAGTTGTTATACCGGTGGAATCCCACCCCTGACTTAGCAATACCTGGAACATGGTAGAAGGTACCTTGGAGGTCTTCTAGTCCAACCCCATGTTTGAGCCAGAGACCTTATATCTTTCTTATACATTGTATGGCTGTCCAATCTCTTCTTGAAAAGTTCCAGTTGATGAAGAACACACAACTTATTGGGGACAAACTATTTCACTGAGTAATTATTTTCACGGTCAGAAAATGTCTCCTTAGTTCAAGGTGGACATGTCAACTTCAGTTTAAATGAGACTTCTAGATTGGCTCAAACTTGAATGATCTTCCATCTGTTATTTCTTGTCCTGCCTTCAGGTGCTTTGGAGAATAGCTTGACCTCCTCTTCTCTTGGACAGATGCTCAATTACTGGGAGACTGTTATCATACCAGCTCTATTCCTTCTCTTTGTTAGACTACACATACCTGATTCCTTCTGTTGGAAGGAAAATCTATCTGGTTCAGTTCCAAGTTGGGAGACACTGGAAATGTGGAGACTAATTGGAAAGATGGTTTAATAATGATATCTTAGAATAACAGAGTTGGAAGGGACCTTGGAGGTCTTCTAGTCCAACCCCTTGCTTAGGCAGGAAACCCTACATGTGAAGTGCACGAACCAGTTGTTACACCAGTTGCACCGTACCACTGAATGGAAAGATTTATACTGCAGACTCCAGGAACCATTTGCACCACTCAGGTGACCCTGAGGACACAGATAAACCTCCAAGTAGCCTCAACAACTCGCTAAAAAGTAGAAAAATGACCAGCAGTCTGCAAGGAGTATCAATCCTTCCATTCCCCACCATCCAGTCCAAGCTGAAGAAGCTTCTCGGATGAGAAGCAAAGCGTCTTCAAATAAAAACAAGGAAGTCCAGTTGGCTCCTGAAAAAGCACCTTTGTAGGATTTTAATTTTCTCACCACCACATTGCATTTTGTTGGAGAGTTTTTGTTGGATCTAGAAGCATTGAATGTCATGAAGGCTTGAAGAGGTGGAAGTTGGGGTCCACTACTTATAGAAGTTCAAACGTCATGGCATTGGAGTGGGCTAATTGGAGTGTTGCTTAAAGATGCTGATAGCCCAGGTTTGAGATCCGAGTGCTGTGCAAAGGGCGAGCTCCTGTTCCTTGCTCCAGCTCCTGCCCCACTAGCAGTTCAAAAGCATGCAAATGCGCGTAGATAATAGGTATCACTTTGGTGGGAAGGTAACAACGTTCCATGTGCCTCTGACATATAGCCATGCAGGACACATAACCATGAAAAATATATTTGGACAATGCTGGATCCCTTGGCCAAGAAGTAAATATGAGCACTGGGCCCTAGAGTCGGACCCTAGAGTTTAGAAATCCCAACAACCATTTCTCTGCTCGGTTGCTGCGTGGGCGTGGCCTACCGGAACTTCCGGGAGGGCTGTTTTTTGCCTTCCCCAGAGTCCTGAGGCTTCCCTCAGGCCTCTGGGAAAGCACAAATGGCCTCTCCTGAGCACCAGAGGTCCTCCAGAAGCCAGAAACAGGACTGTTTCCAGACTTCTGGAACTACCAGAAGGGATACTTTTTGGCCTCCCAGAGCCTCCACGTGGATCCTGCACTTACCTGCATACAAAATGGGCTGTGTGGAGACTCCTGGGAGAGGCGGGGCGGTTCAACTACCGTTTTGGCGAACCAGATTGGCCCAAATTGGCTGAAACCCATCCCTGGTCGGACACAACTGACAGAAACTTACTTCTCGTCCAGCATCCTGAAGATGCCTAGCATTCCAGTCCAATCTTTGATTTAAAATTTCCACTGATGGAGGTCACATCATCAGTGCTAGAAGAGACTGAGGTTTTCTCTCTGTTTACATACTAGTGGCTTCCTGTCAGTGTTGGGGGAAATGTCCTTGGAAGTTCCTTGATTGGGCTGTTGTTGACTCAGTCTGAGTTGATAGTTCCTTGATTGGGGTATTTTCTGCTTCACTGTGGGTCTAGTATTAGTCTTGGTGTTGATGATAATCATTAGTTGGGTTCTGGAATGTCTGCAAGAAAACCATCAAGCTCAGAGAGCATCAAGGACCCCACAGTCGTCATCGTCGTCCTCCTCCCCCTCCCCCCCATCTAGCACTGATGATATTCCCTAGTTGGGTCATGAAGCATCTGCAAGGAAACCACCAAGTTCAGAGAGCACCAAGGACCTCACAGTCATCGTCCTCCTCCTCTCCACAAACCCCACTTCCTTCTAGTATGAGAACGTTACCTACTTGGGTCATGAAACATTTGCAAGAAAACCACGGAGAGGACAAAGGACCCCAAAGTTCAACTTCAAGCTTCAAATATTGTCTTCTGTTGTTCAAAATCTTCTGCCGGAACCTCACTTGGCTAGAGCAAAGAGCCCCCACCTTGGCTTTTAGTGTTGACAAACCTGCTTGAGGCTTACTAGTCAATGGGTCTGTCCTATGGAACAGCATCCCTCTCAATATGTCTGATGGCCATGAAGCAATTGGCTTTTTGTAAGTTGGCACTGGGGCAGAAAATCGAGTGAGTCTATTTTTCCCTGGGGTTGTGGACCAGGATATGTGTTGATCCCCTTGTCTGTTTTGTTGTTGATGAATTGGATTGTTGTTCAACTGTCCAGACTCATAAACCAAAATAATAAATATATAAAGAAAGCAGGGGGTTATGCACGTGGAAGTCAGCCTCATCTGGAGAGGACGCCACGTTCTCTATGGTGATGAAAACAGGTGGAGTAGGACTAGATATTCTTTGACTCTTTGGATGTTGCCGAACTACAACTCCCATGAATACATGCAAGGTGTGATAAACATGGTTGTCATTTCTCAGTGGGAAATGATGTGGGCAAATTAGAGGTTGTGTCTGCTTGCTGTTCCAGCTGGTTGTGTTAGTATTTTCAAGCATGTGTCACCAACATTTCGTTATACATCCAGTCAAGTGTTTCATTGGACCTCAACTTTGCAGGATGACGGTAATTCAGTATATTGGCCAGGATGGTGGGCAGGAGATTATCTTAACTCCCCGTAGCAGAATGGGAAGGGGGAAAAGATGACCACCAAGCACCGAGACCACCAAGAATTTCCCAGCTTCCTCCTCTTCCTCCTCCTCCTCTGCTCTGCAAATCCCCCTCTCCTCTAGTACTGATGATGTTACCTAGTTGGGTAAAGAAACATCTGCAAGAAAAAAATATACTCAGAGACCACCAAGGACCCCTCAGCTTCCTCCTCCTCCTCCTCCTCCTCCTCCTCCTCCTCCTCCTCCTCCTCCTCCTCCTCCTCCCCTGCTCTGAAAACCCCACTCCTTTCCAGATCTGGTGATGTTCCCTAGTTGGATCATGAAATGTCTGCCGGAAAACCACTAAACTCAGAGCACACCAAGGACCACACTGTTTATCCCCGAGCTATGAAGTTTCTTTTCTGTTGGTATTTATACTTCTGCAGACAGAAGACTTTCATGATCCCTGTTGAAAGAAAACGGTCTTCCTTCTCCAAGCATGTGTATATTAAGAGACTGAAATTTGAAAGCTTGAACAGAGGGGTAAAAGAAAACCACCCCCCAAAATTAAAATATGTCTTCTTCTTTTTTTTAAACTGTGCTTTATTTAGGACTAAGCTGGTAAGCGTCATTCATTAATTACATAAGATTACAAGGAGTTTTAGGGAATTGAGATTCAGAGAGCACTATTATGGAATTGCATGGCATTTTATACACCGAGATACCGGCTTGCTTGGGCGGTCAACTCCTAGCCAAACCACTGGAGAAGATTTGGGGGTGTTTAGCCAGTTTAAAAGTCTTCAAAATCAGATCAAAGATGGAGGGGAAAAAAGTTAGGAAATTAAAAAAAAAAATCTTTCCCCAAATCTAATCCAAAGGAAAACAATTATTCAGAAAAAAAAATGCATAATATTTGTTTGATCTGATAAAATGGGAGGCATGGGGAAGGGGAGTGAGGAAAGAAATGGCACACTTTAAAAAATCAAATTTTAAATCCCATGGAAATAAATTATAATAAATATGATATACTTTAAAATATATGTGTTCTTAAATAATTGTTTCTATTTTTTTCTGATTCAGATTTTAAAGCAACTTCTTTTTTTAACTGCTCTAAAGTCATTTACCAAAGATAAATATCGTGCTTCCTTAAATAGTTTTTTTCCTTGATTTTTTTTTCTCTATCATTACAATTAAAAGTCCTACAAAATATGCAAATTTATTTACAGAAAAACAGAGCCAGCATCTTTTTTTTTTTTAAACATCCCCATTTTTCAAAATTCCTTGTAAACAGTTTCAGAAATTCTTCAAAGAGATTGCATTTTTTTTTGTATTTTTTTGTCTCTGCATTTCCCCCCCCCCAATACTTTTATGATTTTTTTAAAGGTTTTTTTTTTAAGATTAAGGTTCTAGGCTAAGTCCCGTGCCCTCCCCAGCCCTCCTCCCCCCCCCCATCCTGAAAGATTTAGAACAAATATGGAAGCTACCAAAGCAAAAAATTAAATCAGTGGCTTTGGGCAATAGGTCTCGTGGAAAATATCCAAGCTTTGATTTTCCTTCTGTCAAGTTGCAACTAAACTTTGGACCAGACAGCCTGCTGAGTTATCAGTTGATTTAAGACTTTTGCGTGGTTAATTAAGCCGCCAATTTCAGTACGACTTCGTACAACTTTTGATGGTTATAATCCAAAAACTTGCCAAATGGAGCCACTTTCTCGGCCCTGCCTGTCCATCAGCCAACTGCTTCTGACAAGCAGTTGATTTTGAGCAGGGAACGGGTATTAATCTAAACGCTACAAAAAAATTCCTACATCTTTGTGTGTTTTCTTAGCATTAACGCTAAATGCCTATATATATTTTTTTGCTTTTTTTTTGCTTTTAATGTCATCTAATCATCCCCCTGCCCCATTATATAGGTATTTAAACTTTTTTTAAATTCTGTACAGCTATTAAGGGTTTCATTAGGGGAGGGAGGGTTCCCCCCCTTTTAAAATAAACAAGCTATTGTTCTACATCACATCGGTACCCTTTTTTCTTCCTTCTTCTTCTTCCTCCTTACCCAAACATGGAGCAGTATTTATTTTTTTCTTTTCTTCATCTTCTGACAAGATTCTCCCCTGAACCTGCCCCTTTGAACCCCCTCAGTCCATCCCTATTATAAAGAAAACCATATGAAAGTTTCATAGACTCTAATTAATGTATATCCAAAGACCTTCCAAAGTATCAAAGAACTATTATCTTGCCTTTTTTTTAAAAGCGTTGAAGCTGAGTTTCAGTGTTTTTTTCTTCATTTTTTCATTTTTTGTTTTTTATACATTATTTCATAGAATTGCTCTCCAAAGCTGTCTTAGCGGGAACAGCTAAGAGAAATGGAAAGAACTTCTGAGTAATTTACATACAACTACAAGTTTGCGGTAAAAAGTTATGTCCTTTGGTCCCTATGTAGCTAAGGAATGACAGATAAAGAATGCTTAGTGACGGTTGCCATGGGCGACCATAGCAACCCCATCTGTGATGGCCACAGGCACACTTTTAGCATTTCCGAATTGGGGAAAAGCTATGATGGTTTAGTTAGATCAAGTTCACGGTAGAAATCCAAGTCCATCTCACTCCTGCCGTGATTTCTTTTCTTTTCTTTTTCAATGTTCTGGATTCGTTCATTGGATGGTTGGTACAGTTTTGGTTGTCCACCACATATCCTTCGAAGCCAGCTGAACATGACTTTCCTCCAAGCAAAGTTTCCAGTCGAAACAACCAGAAAGAGCATTAAAAGTCTGAAGTTTTCCACTTGACTGAGATGTTTAAAGGTGTAATCCCACAGTTCTCATTCTTATATATATTTATTTAATATATATATATTTATTTATATATATATATATATATATATTTATATATATATTTTCTCTAAGGGTGGCCCATTCAGCTGATGCCCTAAAAAGAGAGAAAAAATGTTATTCCAAACTGGATCAAACCAAATCAATATATATATATATATATTTATATATATATATATATATATATATATATATATACACACTGCTCAAAAAATAAAGGGAACACTTAAACAAAACAATGTAACTCCAAGTCAATCACACTTCTGTGAAATCAAACTGTCCACTTAGATAGCAACACTGATTGACAATCAATTTCAGATGCTGTTGTGCAAATGCAATAGACAACAGGTAGAAAGCAGAAGCAGTTAGCAAGACATCCCCAATAAAAGAATGGTTCTGCAGGTGGTGACCACAGACCACTTCTCAGTTCCTATGCTTTCTGGCTGATGGTTTGGTCACTTTTGAATGCTGGCGGTGCTTTCACTCTAGTGGTAGCATGAGACGGAGTCTACAACCCACACAACTGGCTCAGGTAGTGCAGCTCATCCAGGATGGCACATCAATGCGAGCTGTGGCAAGAAGGTTTGCTGTGTCTGTCAGTGTAGTGTCCAGAGCATGGAGGCGCTACCAGGAGACAGGCCAGTACATCAGGAGATGTGGAGGAGGCCGTAGGAGGGCAACAACCCAGCATCAGGACTGCTACCTCCGCCTTTGTGCAAGGAGGGACAGGAGGAGCACTGCCAGAGCCCTGCAAAATGACCTCCAGCGGGCCACAAATGTGCATGTGGCTGCTCAAACGGTCAGAAACAGATTCCATGAGGGTGGTATGAGGGCCCAACGTCCACAGGTGGGGGTTGTGCTTATAGCCCAGCACCGTGCAGGACGTTTGGCATTTGCCAGAGAACACCAAGATTGGCAAATTCGCCACTGGCGCCCTGTGCTCTTCACAGATGAAAGCAGGTTCACACTGAGCATATGTGACAGACGTGACAGGGTCTGGAGACGCCGTGGAGAATGTTCTGCTGCCTGCAACATCCTCCAGCATGACCAATTTGGCAGTGGGTCAGTAATGGTGTGGGGTGGCATTTCTTTAGGGGGACGCACAGCCTTCCATGTGCTTGCTAGAGGTAGCCTGACTGCCATTGGGTACCGAGATGAGATCCTCAGACCCCTTGTGAGACCATATGCTGGTGCGGTTGGCCCTGGGTTCCTCCTAATGCAAGTCAGTGCTAGACCTCATGTGGCTGGAGTGTGTCAGCAGTTCCTGCAAGACGAAGGCATTGATGCTATGGACTGGCCTGCCCGTTCCCCAGACCTGAATCCAATTGAGCACATCTGGGACATCATGTCTCGCTCTATCCACCAATGCCATGTTGCACCACAGATTGTCCAGGAGTTGGGGGATGCTTTAGTCCAGGTGTGGGAGGAGATCCCTTAAGAGATCATCCGCTACCTCATCAGGAGCATGCCCAGGCATTTTAATTTTGAGTGTAACTCCAAATCCAGACCTCCATGGGTTGCTAAATTTGATTTCCATTGATAATTTTTGTGTGATTTTGTTGTCAGCACATTCAACTATGTAATGAACAAAGTATTTAATGAGAATATTTCATTCATTCAGATCTAGGATGTCTTATTTTTGTGTTCCCTTTATTTTTTTGAGCAGTGTGTGTATATATATATATATATGTATGTATATATATATATATATATATATATATATATATATATATATATATATATATATATATATATATACACACACACACACATACACACAGATTTTTTTTTAAAGAAAGGAATAAAAGATAGAGAAAACTGACAAGGGAAGAGAAGATCCAAACAGCATACCTTATAATCAATAAAGAAAAATAAAACACACACACAGATTTAGGAGAATACCTGTTTCCAAGACTATCTTATTCCCATTGTGGAAACTATATGCAAATTTAGTTGTGTTTCACTTTGTTTTGTTTTGTTTTAACTTGGATAGTGTGATAGCACACATCTCCTCTTCAGGATATTTTTATTAATATTTTCTGAGAATGTCCCAGATACTAACTGTTAACTGTGAAGAACATCTGCCCATCCCATCTCAAAGGTGTCTCTGGCTTCATGAATAAGAGAAGTAGATCAAGAAACCTATCTAAACCAGGTTGTTACTTCTGTGTCTGATTTGGGATGCTTTAACATTTGTTCAGAGTTTGTAGCATAAACAACATTTTTCTCCAGGCCCTTCAAACGAGATTTTTAGACCTCTAGCTTCTCAGTGCTCTCCGAGCTTACTTGTTTTCTTGAAGACATTTCATAACCCAAACCAGCTAGCATCATTGATGCTAGCACCATTCATTATCCGGCACTGATGATGTTACCTAGTTGGGTCATGAAACGTCTGCAAGGAAGCAACCAAGCTCAGAGAGCACCATTTCAGCCCTGAGCTATATATATATTCTCCTTTATTGGTTTTTAACCTTCTTTGGGACTGGGAAGTTGCTGATGCCCCCAAAGAGAGATGCTCTCAGAAGAATGCTGTGTTGTGCATCACTAAAACATGGGAATTTGGGCAGGGATGGAATCCGACCGATGGAGCTCCTGGTTTGGTGATTTACGCTGCATGCACCTGTAAAACATCAGCTTGCAACATGGACAGCTGAGCAGAACTGCGCATGGATGCGCAGCGTTTGAAAAAACACATTTTCCTTCCTTTTTCAACTGCAGCAACGTCACGCAAAGCAGCTGAGGTTGAAAAAGCAGGAAATAACGGTCAGGTAAGAGCCTGGGCAGGCATGTGGGCCAAAACAGCAGCAGACATAAAACTGGTTCTATGTCTGCTGCTCTTCAGAGCTACCGGTTCTACAGAGCTAGACAGAACTGGTAGAATCCGACCCCTGAATTTGGGCCTCCATATTTCCTACTTTTTCTGTCTAGGAAGTGCTTTTTCCAAAAGGCAGCTGGACTTCCTTGTTTTGTTTTTTCTTTTGAAAACATTTCACTTCTCATCCAAGAAGCTTCTTCAGTTCCATTTATTTCTTTGGAAAATGGATAGTTTCTTGGATCAGAAGCAAAATGCAACTTTGGGACAGCCATGACTTGAATGATGAACGACCTCAGTAGACATTCCTATGTTTTTCTATCTTCTTACTTCCTTGCTGTCAGATTTTGGTGTTGGCTGTGTGTTAACTCCATGAGGTAAAGGTTAAAGGTTCCCCTGGCACATATGTGCTCGTTGTTTCTGGCTCTAGGGGGTGGTGCCCATCTCCGTTACAGAGCTGAAGAGCTAGCGCTGTCCGAAGACGTCTCTGTGGTCATGACTAAATGCCGAAAGCGCATGGAACGCTGTTATGTTCCCACCAAAGTGATCCCTATTTTTCTACTTGCATTTTTTACAGGCTTTCAAACTGCTAGGGTGGCAGAAGTTGCTGGGACAAGGAACGGGAGCTCACTCCATTCCGTGGCGCTGGGGATTCGAACCGCCGAACTGCCGACCTTTCTGATCAACAAGCTCAGCATCTTAGCCCGAGCCACCGCGTCTCTCATTGACCTTCAAAACTGCAGGATACTATTGTGAGTTGTGGCAGCCCCAAATACTGGACTACTGCTATCATGTCTCCCCTAATTCTTCTTTTCTTTAGACTGGCCAAACTGAAATCCTGCAGCTGTTCTTCATATGTTTTAGTCTCCAGGCCTGTGATCATCTTAGTTGCTCTTCCCTAACTTTTTCCAAAGTCTCAACATCTTTTTTGTAGTATGGGAACCAAAATTGGTTGCAGTATTCCAGGTGTGGCCTTACTAAGGCTTTACAAAATGGGAGTAGTACTTTATTTGATCTTGATTCTATGCCTCTGTTTATACAACCCAGGATTGTATTAGTCTTTTTGGCTGCTGCTGCACACAGCTGGCTCATATTCAAGTGATCATCCACTAGGACTCCAAAATCCCTCTCACGGTTCCTGTTTTTGAGTCAGATCTCGCGTAATCTGTACCTTTGATTTTTTTCCTGCCTAAATGTAAAACTTGGCTTTTCTCTGCATTGAAATCCATGTTTTTTGGGGAGGGCCCATTGCTTAAATCTGTCAAGATCTTTTTGGATCCTTTAGATTAAGAGAGCTGGAAGGGACCTTGTAGGTCATCCAACTCCCAGCCCAAGCAGGAGACCCCACACCATTTCTGACAGATGGCAATCCAATCTCTTCTTGAAAGCCTCCAGTGTTTGAGGGCATTTCTCTAGTTGGATACTATAGAAATGATCTTGAGCCTGTCTTCTAAGGTGTTGACTACTCCTGCAGATTTAATGTCATCTGCAAATTTGATGAGTTCCCCTTCTATTCCCTCCTCTAAGCCATCAGATGTTTGAGTCCCTCCCTCGCCGTTGTCTCAGGAAGGCCAGCTGCCGATGGAGTGTTTTCCTTTGCAAGGTGCAGAAAGAAATGCTTCAAATAGGTGGTTTAGAATGTAAAAAAATGGCCTGGAACAAACTTCCTGTCTCTACGAATGTAAAAATGTAAGGCTAACGTTTCTTGAATAAAAAGAAATTAATATTTTTTTAAATCGCGATCCAAGCGAACTTGACATTTAAAGGAGAATGCTTAATCGTTTAGGGATTAGCTCTTATCTCTGACTGGCAAGCAGGTTTCTCTTCGCAGAGACTCAGTGACTTATTACATCAAGAAAACTTAAGAAAGAAAGTAAAAAAAAAAAAAACCACTGCAGAAGCTTCCTTTAGCTAGAGAAACATCATGCTTTAGCTCAGACCATGCTGTCAAGGTGGTTGTTGGTTTTTCCTCCCCACACTGTTGATTGAACAAACAGCAAACTAGACACAGCAGTTGAAACAATTACGACACCAAAAATTATAAGAATAGAAGAAACCAAAGGAAAATATATATATATATATATAAAGAAAAAAAGAAAACACTTATCCAGGACCCTTTTTCAGTTGTAACTAAAAAACAAAAATGTATGAGGCCTTTTAGTTTAGAATCAGGATTGTGGCTTTTGTTTTTTTAAAATCTTTTTAACCCCAAATGATATTCTCACCGCCCTGCCCCAAAGCAATGGATTTCTTAAGCGTTCTTGTGCTACCCAAACCTTCAAAATTGAAAATTTTGATAATAAGGCACTTAAGAAGCTTTATGTTTCTAGCTTGCTTTGGTACGTAGCTATTTTCTTTTGCACTGCAATTAACTCTTTTTATAAAAATTATTATTTTTGGTTTTTTTTGGAGAGGGATTGGAAATATTTTAAGGAAGGAAGAGAATGAGAACACTCAATTGAAAAAGGCCCCCAATTCATTTAAAACACAAGTATTCAGGGTGCAAAAAAATACCAATCATACAGCTCCGTGTCCTTATTGGTTGGAAATTACTCAAAACACAGACAACAATCCCATTTCTTCTCTCCCCCACCCCCCAAAATTATAATTTCCCCCCTCCCCTCTTTCCAGGTGATATCTAAAGAAGCGTTAAAGTTGCTGAACGAGAAAACTCAAAACCACAAAGAAACCACTGCAAGCACTAAAAAGGAAACAAATGAAGAATAAGACAATAAAATAATAATAAATAAATAAACATGAGCACGGCAAGAAAAAATTGTGGCAGCACAAGGTCAAGAAAGGCACAAGTGATCATGACTGGCCAATTATTCAACCGATACGACATCCAAGAAAATAATGTTTCAATCACAGCATCTCCACGAAACTGGACGGCAGGTCATGCAACCAATTCTTAGCTGAGTTACATGGTGCCATCATATCACACTTCCAACTTCGAGTTGATGGTTGAACTTACGGACTGGGGGACTGTTTGCTCCACTTTCCTGTCATTACTTTTTTCCTAGCTCAGCGCGGGACTGTGGTGGATTTGACTGGCTCTTGGTGGTTGGGTTGGAATTTGATCGAATGACAAAAGAAGAAAAGATTTTTTTTTATATAGATATTGATATATTTATATATAGTCTGGGGTGGGTGGGAAAAACAAAAACCAGAAGGAACAGAGAGAGAGAGAGAGAGAGAGAAGGATGGGAAAGAGAAGGAGAAGGATGGGAGGGAGAAGGAGGAGGAGAAGGGGGAGAAGGATGGGAGGGAGAAAGCACTAAAATACAGCATTGTTCCAAAAAGCTGTAATGAGCACACAACCAAACGAAAACAAAAAGGACAAAAACAAAAAACAAAACAAGAAATGGAAACCAAAAGGAATGGAAGAAGTCTAGCCAAAAACACACGGACACAAAAGACACAATTCACGTGGATACATAAAAACAGTGACCATTAACAGAACCACGTTGTGGCAGCTGAGAGCAGCATGCATTTAATGGATGGCGGCAAAGGTGGTTTGCAGAGTCTGGAAAATATCTTGGCTGCCCAAACATCTCTTCTGGAGGTTGGACTTCAAAACAAACCTGTCCAAGTCATGCCAACCTCTCCAGATCTGACCTGGGGGAGGTACCTCTACCTAAACAGGTGTCCCTTGCCCCAAACCTTTCAGTTCTTCTTGGAAAGGACCTTGGAGGAAGCTTGACACTTCTTTTGTCCAAACAGGTCAAGAACCCAAAACAGTCTGGACTATCAATGCCTTGCAGATGCCTTTTCCTTGAAGTGCAGGTTGCACAGAAATTACATTTGTTGGATTTGGTTGTGTCAATTGTGTGAATGCCAGCTATTTTTGCCACACACACACACACACACACCGGTTCCATGTAGTAGTGTATGAAGTGAGCAATCTTTCTCTTAGGTTCCTCAGATCTAGAACCTTTTCTGTTCTCCTTGGATTCTCATCATTCTTAGAACGAACGTCATTTTCTGTTCCTCCTGAGAACAGAGTCAGGGAAGCTCATCTTCCTCATTGTGTCAGGGTTCCGACGATCACCCTAATTAAATCATGCACCTTGAGCCAAGCTTCAAAAGAATCCAAAAGATTTATTAGGATCAACATGTCCGGCACTATGAAGCCAACTCTGGCACACGTAATTTACTATCACCTATGACCCTGTTTTCCCCCCACCCTCGCTGAGTGTGTCATCAGATTCTCCAACAGTTCACGGTGCCATCAATCACACTCTCCAATAAAGGATTTTCATGGGCAGAAGATCCGGTAGCCTAGGCTACAATCTCCACAAGATAAGCATGGAATGTGCTTTTGGCCTCCATCTGCTGCACTGCTCCCTCAAGCCTTCCTCCCCCTCCTTCTTGTGGCAACTCGGAAACAGGCAGAGGAATGCTCTACGAGTTGACACAATGAAACTTGATGGCTTTATGGAGGAGAAAGCTACGAGTTGTGAAAAAGAGAGGAAAACTCAGGAATGTTTCTTTTCAAATCCCCCCCCCCCCGGTCCTTTGAGCAAGGGAGGAGACACACCATGTTATGAAGGTAGCAATAGTTAGAGAACGCCTTTGGTATTCAGCACACCGAAAGCGGAAGATCGGCTGCCCCTGTTTTAAAGCGTCTACAAAACACAACAGAGGGCCACAACAGAAGCGATGTCTCATACATAACTCCCTTTCCCCAGGGAGTTCCTGTATGTTGAGAACAGTGTTCATGTTAGCAAAAAAGAAAAAGAAAGAAAAAAAGAAAGAAAAAGAAGGCAAGAGAAAGAAAGAAAGAAAGAAAGAAAGAAAGAAAGAAAGAAAGAAAGAAAGAAAGAAAGAAAGAAAGAAAGAATCACCATAAGGGTTAAGAGAGTTGCTGTGACATAAGCTTTTGGGAGGGACTGTAATCCAATTGATCGGCTGTGTGAAATATTCTAGAAGAATGTATTAACTAAGAATGAGTTCAGATTAAAAATCTCTGAAGCAATTGTCACTCTATCTTTTTTGTCATCGATCTCCCTCTCTCTGTCATCTCTTTATCTATCTATCTATCTATCTACATCCATCCATCCACCCATCCATCCATCCATCATCTCTCTCTCTGTCTATCTCTGCCATTATCCCTATTTCTCCCTTTCTCCTCCATTTCTTTCCCTTTCTTACTCTTTGTGCCATCTATTCCTATCATCTATTTTATCCCTCTGTCTCTTATCTATCTATCTATCTATCTATCTATCTATCTATCTATCTATCTATCTATCTATCTATCTATCTATCTTCTAATCTATCTATCTAGATCTCCCTCTTTCATCTCTCTCTCATCTATATACCTAATCTATAAATCTATTTTTCATTTATTTCTGCCGTTATCCATCTCATCATTTCTATCTACCTAATCATTACCCCTCGTTCTCTACTTCTCTATGCATATACTGTTACCTATTATTATTTTATATTTATCAAGTATCTATCTATATCTCCATCATCTTATTCACTCACCCATGTGACACTGTCAATGCCCAGAAGAACAGGAAGGAGGTCTTTGAATTTGCAAAGAACTCAGAATTCTCTTGGAGAAGACTTTCCCAATTCAGATCTTTGGACATTTACAGTTTGGATGGCATGGCATTCACTGATTCTCTCTCAAAAGATTTAAATGATGACTTAATCATATCAGCTACTGATTTAGCCCAGGCTGACCAGCTGCAGATGAAAAACAAAATTTCTTTCTTTCACTTTTTCCTTCTCCCCCTTCTGCCTTTTACCTCCCTTTCTCTCCCTCCCTCTCATTCCCTCCCTCTCTCTTCTTCAATTCCTCTCTCCTTCTCTCTCTCTCCCTCCTTCTCATTCTCTCTCCTTCTCACCCCCTTTTTCTCTCTCCTACTCTCCCTCTTTCTCTCCCTCCCTCTCTCTGCCTTTTTCCCTTCCTCTCTCCCTTTCTATTTCTATCTTTGCTGTTTATTCTAGTATACAAATCTAGCACATTTGCTAAACTTATGCGTCAATATATTCAGGAAGCCCAGAAAACAGGCTAGCTTAACTTAGTGACCAGCTCAACTACAGGTAGTCCTTGACTTACAATGGTTTCATTTAGTGACCATTCAAAGTTACAACGGCACTGAAAACAGCGACTTGTGACCATTTTTCACGCTTACGACCACTGCAGCATCCCCAGGGTCATGTGAATAAAATTCAGATGCTTGGCAAGTGACTCACATTTACGACGGTTGCTGAGTCTCCAGGGTCATGTGAGCCCCCTTTTGTGACCTTCTGACCAGCCAAGTCAGTGGGGAAGCCAGATTCACTTAACGACCGTGGGACTAATTTCACAATCGCAGGGATTCACTTAACAAACATGTTAAGAAAAGTCATCAAAAATAGGGCAAAAAACTCACTGAACAAATTTCTCACTTAATAATGTCCATGTTGGGCTGAATTGTGGTCATAAGCTGAGGACTACCAGTGTGGGCATTGGTACAGATATACCTATTTGACATACTGTATCTAATGTTTCCCTAATGAAGCAGATAAATTCACTTTTGGTCGAGAAAATGCCTCTGCAGAAAAGTCCCACATTAAGGTAAACATTCTACAGAGGAATGATGGAGTCTGTCATCTGCACTCCTATAACTGTCTGGTTTGGTTCTGCAACCCAACAGGACAGACACAGACTTCAGAGGATAATTAGGACTACAGAAAAAAAACAATGGCTACCAACCTGCCTTCCATGGAGGATGTGTATACTGCATGAGTCAAAAAGAGGGCTGGTAAAATATTTACAGACCCCTCACATCCCAGACATAAACTGTTTCAACTCCTTCCCTCAAAACAACGCTACAGAGCACAGCACACCAGAACAACTAGACACAACAAGTTTTTTCCTGAATGCCATCACTCTGCTAAACAACTAATTCCCTCAGCACTGTCCAACTATTTACAAAGTCTGCACTACTATTCCTATTAATCTTCTCATCACTCCTTATCACTCATCCCCTCCCACTAGTGAATGTAGGACTGTAACTTTGTCGCTTGTATCCTTATGATTTATATGGCCTGTTTTCCTACTATGATTTGATGGCTTATTGTACCCTATGACTGCCATTAAGTGTTGTACCTGATGATTCTTGACTCTTGATGAATGGATCTTTTCTTTTATGTACACTGAGAGCATTTGCACCAAGACAAATTCCTTGTGTGTCCAATCACACTTGGCCAATAAAAGAATTCTATTCTATTCTATTCTATTCTATTCTATTCTATTCTATTCTATTCTATTCTATTCCATCTTTCTTTCTTTCTTTCTTTCTTTCTTTCTTTCTTTCTTTCTTTCTTTCTTTCTTCTTCCCTTCCTATCTATTTATCTATCTATCTATCTATCATCTATCTACATCTATCTGATTTGATTGCTTATTGTACCCTATGACTATCATTAAGTGTTGTCCCTGATGATTCTTGGCTCTTGACGAAGGTATCTTTTCCTTTATGTACACTAAGAGCATTTGCACCAAGACAAATTCCTTGTGTGTCCAATCACACTTGGCCAATAAAAGAATTCTATTCTATTCTATTCTATTCTTTCTTTTCTTTCTTTCTTTCTTTCTTTCTTTCTTTCTTTCTTTCTTTCTTTCTTTCTTTCTTTCTTTCTTTCTTTCTCTCTCTCTCTCTCTCTCTCTCTCTCTCTCTCTCTCTCTCTCTCTCTCTCTCTCTCTCTCTCTCTCTCTCTCTCTTTCTTTCTTTCTTTCTTTCTTTCTTTCTTTCTTCTTCCCTTCCTATCTATTTATCTATCTATCTATCTATCATCTATCTACATCTATCTGATTTGATGGCTTATTGTACCCTATGACTATCATTAAGTGTTGTCCCTGATGATTCTTGGCTCTTGACGAAGGTATCTTTTCCTTTATGTACACTAAGAGCATTTGCACCAAGACAAATTCCTTGTGTGTCCAATCACACTTGGCCAATAAGTTTTTCCACTGGTGAATTGTTCTCACTGTCAGGAAAATCCTCCTTAGTTCTAAGTTGTTTCTCTCCTTGGTAAACTTCCACCTGTTGCTTCTCATCCTTCCTTCAGGTGCTCTGGAGAATAGCTTGACTCCGTCTTCTTTGTGGCAACCCCCTGAGATAATGAAACACTGCTATCATGTCACCCCTAGTCCTTCTTTTTTTTTTTATTAAACCAGACCTACCCAATTCCTGCAACTGTTCTTCGTATGTTCGCTATCCCTTCTCCTCCTCCTATATCAAGGATCCCTAGAAATTCTAGAAAGTCCAGAGCAGGGGTGTCAAACTCAAGACCCCCTGGGCTGGAATTCAGCCTGCAAATGTGGTCTACCCAATGCAAAGAGGAAACATGCCAGCAGTTTGGGAAGTGGCATCAAGTTGGCCACACCTACACAGTCAACCATGCCACTCCCAGCCCCCCCCCCCCGAGGTCAACCATAGCCCTGATGCAGCCCTCAATGAAATTGTTCTGACCCAAACCTTGTTCCAAGGAAACAAACATGAAACTGAGGTAACAGCAAAATGATTCTTTACGAATTCTGTTCCTTTCCAGTTAAAAAGATGTTTCAAACTAATTGTCTGTGATAAGAACGAGCCTTGACAAGGTGGTGCAAGGCTGCCAAGAACACTAGATAAAGTTTACTAAGAAATATTTCAAACACAAAGAGTTTCCAAACACCAACCAAGATATTCCGAACGTCCACGAGGCTTGAGTGCAAAAACTTCTTTGCTTCCTGCAAAGGACTCCGGTTTCTCAGCTGGCTTTTATCTCTTGAGGGAGGGGCCACTACCTTGCAGCTTTACTCCCGAGTCGCCCGTGCTGCTGCAGCTGCTCTTTCCTACGTGTGCTGGGGTCCTCTTCCTCACTCTTGCCAGCCTCCACCATCTCCAAAGGCAGCACTCCACTCCCTGATGGTCCAGCCCCCATCCCTGCATCACACGCAGGCCCCTCATCTCAGTCCTCACTCTCCGAGACCTCAGCCGTCCGCACCTGCTGCTGGCGAACCACAACAGAAATTGAGTTTGACACCCATGTTTAGGCAGTCACTTATCTGAAATAGTCTACTGCTTGAGTAGGGGGCTGGACTAGAAGGCCCCTTCCATCTCATTCATCCCATTCTTTTCTAAAATAATCTTTCATCTTCAATGGAAGATGATAGCATTGACTTCATTATTGTTGTTCTTATCGTTACTGGCCAGCAGCTTCAAATCACCTTCAATTTGCTACGTGGCACAATTAGCTCCAAATATTTTTGATTCCTTTTTCATTGCACTAAAACTAGGATGTCCTGCCAGCTAAAAAGAACGAGGTGAAAATTAGTGTCCCTCTACACTCGAGAGAGATTGCAGCCTCTCATTGCTCCATATGCTTTCACGGACCTATTAATTATTCAACTTTTATTAATTTCCTCCCCCCACCTCTTCCTTCTTTTTTTTTAAAAAACAAAACAAAACTCCATTTCGAACTATATGGCTGATATTAAATGATTGCCTCAATGAAACTTGGATTGGTATAGTAGAAATAAACATGAGCACATCTTCTAGAATTAAAAGGAAGCCACCGGTATAAACACAAATCTATTTTTATCCCTTTGCTGTAGACACCCATCTAAGTATCTGGGCTGATTCTCAATCTGGCTATAAATACATGTTAATTAATTTCAAGATGTTAAGTTCAGTCTGCTTAAAAAAGAAAAGAACATAACACTCATACCAGAATAAACATAACTGATCAACAAAAGTGGACTCATTTTCTTTTGTTAAACACAGTGACAACCCTACATGGTTTCTTCTGACTCTTACTTGTGAACCTGGTTGGAGAAAAATTCTTAACCTTAACCTTAATCTTAACCTTCTGTAAGGCACAAAGAGTTATGTTCTAGTTAAATTGATGTTAGACAAGAGTTAAATGCAATTCAAGAGAGCTTAGACCTAAACTGCTTGTGGGAACAGAATGATTCCAGACTGATTTCTCGCTTGACTCCACCTCCAGCTCTGTTTGGCCTTCTACATCATCGTCTTCTCCAGTAAAGTTTATACAGAGGTTAGGATCAACCACAATGCCACTGAAAAAAGTGACTTATGACTGCTTTTCACACTTATGACAATTGCAGCTTCCCCATGATCAAAATTCAGTCGCTTGGCAACTGACTCATATTTACGACGGTTGCAGTGTCCACGTGATTTCCTTTTCCAAACTTCAGACAAGCAAAGTCAATGGGGAGGCCAGATTCCCTGAACAACCAGGTTAGTAACTTAACAACAGCAGCGGTTCACTTAACAACTGCAAGAAGAAAGGCCCTAACGTGGAGCAAAACTCACTTAACGACTTTCCCGCTTAGCAAGTTGGGCTCAATTGTGGTCGTAAAGCCACAGGACTATCTCTGGGTCACCTCTTTGTGGTCCTTTTGATTCTTCTGGGCACCAGCGGGGGAAAACCAACTGGCAGATAAGGGGTATCATGTGCAATTCATTTAATAAAGGGCCTGAGATCAATAAAATCAGTGCTGGGCTGCTGGGAGGTCGCAGGGATTCGGGAGAGCCCCTGGCTAAGATTCTGTGCAGTTCAGAGAACCCCCAAATCCCACTCCTGGCTGGCCCCGCCCACCCCGCCCGGCCCCTCCCAGGAGTCCCCACGCGGCCCATTTTGGATGCAGGTAAGTGCCGGATGTGCATGGAGGCTTGGGGAAGTGAAAAACGGGCCTCCTGAAAGTTCAGGAAGGCTGGAAATGGGTCCATTTCCAGCTTCCAGAGAGCCTCCGGAGCCCGGGGAGGCCATTTTTGACCTCCCAGAGGCTCCAGGAAAGCCTCCGGAACCCCCCCCCCACTGTGGTGCAGGAGGCCGACTAGGCCACACCCACCATAGCCACGCCTACCTAGCAACTGGGCAGAGAACTCCTTGATCAAATTTTTGAAGCCCACCCTGAATAAAAGGGATATTCAATGGCAGGCCTGCAGGTGTTGTGTTGGTGCCCACAGGGGAAACAGAGAAGACTGCCTGAAGAGGAATGGAAAGGAAAGAAAGATGGCGTTACGGCTGAGATGTCTTCAACAGTAAAAGGAACTGAATGCTCCTGTAATCAAAAGGCTGAAAGCTTACGGAGTCTTCCTGCTTCTCCATTTTTTCTTTCCAAGGGGTGTATGGAATTTGAAGGCTGCTTGTATGTGTGAAAACAAACAGACAAACAAACAAAAAACTTCCCTGGGCAGAAAATGTAAGAAATAACACAATAACAGAGTTGGAAGGGACCTTGGAGGTCTTCTAGTCCAGCCGCTTGTTCAAGCAGGAGACCCTATACAAATTCAGACAAATGGTTGTCCAGTTTCTTATAAAAAAAATCTCCAGTGATGGAGCACCCATAATTTTGTGGGCAACTTGTCACCCTGATTTAATTGTTCTGTCAGGAAATTTCTCCTTAATTCTAAGTTGCTCCTCTCCTTGATTAGTTTCCATCCATTGCTTCTGGTTAACTAACAGAATAAGTTGGAAGGGGGGCTTGGAGATCTTCTAGTCTAACCCTTTGCTCAAGCAGAAGACCTTATACCATTTCAAATAAATGGCTGTCTTAAAAACTCTAATGATATATTTATATACAAATAAATAAAAACTTCATTAAAAAAACACCCTTCTAGTGATGGAGTATCCACAACTTCTGGAAGAAAGCCATTCCACTGAATAATTACTCTAATTGTCAGGAAATTTCTCCTTAATTTCAGGCTTGTTTCTCTTCTTGCTTTGCTTCTATCCATTGTTTCTTCTCCTGCCTTCTGGAAAATAATTTGACTCCTTCCTCTTTCTGGCAGCCCCTCAAACACTGGAAGCCGCTATCATGTCCCTCCTAGTCCTTCTTTTCTCTAGAGTCTAGACAAGCCATATCCAATTCCTCCAACCCTTCTTCGTATGTTTTAGTTTCCAGGACTTTAATCATCTTTGTTGCTCTACGCTGGACTTTTTCCAAAGTCTAAACACCTTTTTTGTAATGTGGTGACCAAAACTGGATGCAGTATTCCAGGTGTGGCCTTACTAAGGCTTTATCAAGTAGTATTAATACTTCACATGATTTTGATTCTGTGCCTCTGTTTATACAACCAAGGATTCTAGTAGTTTTTTGGGGGTCACTACCGCACACTGCTGGCTCATGTTTAAGGGATTGTCCACTAGGACTCCAAGGTTCCTCTCACAGTTACTGTTTCTGAGCCAGGTTTCATCTAATCTGTACTTGTGCCTCTGGTTCCCTCTCCCCGCAATGTGGTTAGCCGGCAGCAGGTGCGGACAGCTGAGGAGAGTGAGGACTCGGATGAGGGGCCGGGACCATGAGGGAGTGGACTGCTGCCTTCAGAGATTGTGGGGGCTGGCAGCAGCGATGAGGAGGTTCCCGAGGAGCCTGTGCCAAGTGCGTGTAGGATTGCTTGCAGGAAAGAGCAGCTACAACAGCACGGGCGACTCGGGAGTAAGGCTGCAAGATAATGGCCCCTCCTTCAAGCAGATAAAAGCCAGCTGTGAAGCGAACATTCTTTGCAGGAAGCAAAGACATTTTGAAACTCAGCCTCGCAGACATTACAGTATCTTAAGTTGGTATTTGAAGACACACTCTCTCTCTCTCCTTCTCTCCCCCTCCCCCCCAGCTCTACTCCTCTGATTCGGCTGCTGGAGGGACCAGTGGCCAGTAGGCTACAACAATTTAAGTCCTGAGCTTGGACCTTCAATTTCTGGATTCTGCTGTAGGCTCGATCAAGAAAAAAAAAAAAGCTTTTACTTATTTATTTTTTTACCTTTTTCTGACAGATTTTGAGAAACGAGAGCATCATCTGCCGGCTTGGCTTTTTGTTTTGTTTTCCTTTTTTTTCTTTTTGATGGATTTGGCATGAGCCAAATGAAATTAAGATTTCAGCAAACAAGGCTTACTTCTGCATTGGCACCAGAACAAATGATGGCAGATAATTGCTCGACTCCGTTAGCTTATTCTTTGCTCGGTTCGCTCCATCAGTCTCCCCAGATTATATTTTCAGCCGAGTTTAATGAACATCATTTATTAAACTAACACCGGGGTTTTGCTGGGGCCTCAGACAGATGTGTGCACGAAAATGAATCATTTCTTTAAATTGGATTATTCTGACTGAGAACAGAGCCCTGCCATTGCACGGAAGGCAAACAAATAGGGATGGTTTGCTTCTAGCCGTGGTGATAATCAGGTTTGGGGTCCTGCAAAGCTCTTGGTGGGGACATCTGCACCTGGGCCAGGAGACCCCATCTCCCCCAGGAACAAAATAGGATCAACTGAGCAAATTCAGTGTTGTGAAATAGGGCAAACAAACTACATTTAGGAATGTGGATTGTAATCCTGACCGACAAAGATCTCTGTTTATGTTTGTCACCTTGAAAATTATTGGGTTTGGTGAGGTATTATGTGCTCACCGAGGAGGAGAAGGAGGAGGAAGAAGAGGAGGAGGAGGAAGAGGAGGAAGATGGGGAGGAGGAAGAAAAGGAGAAGGAGGAAGAAGAAGGAGGAAGAGGAGGAGGAGGACTCTGGGATCCTTGGTGTTCTCTGAGCTTGGTTGTTTTCTTACAGATGTTTCATGACCCAAGTAGGTAACATCATCAGTGCTAGAAGGAAGTGGGGTTTGTGGAGAAGAGGGGGAGAAGGAGGAGGAAGAGGAGGAAGATGGGGAGGAGGAGGAAGAGGAGAAGGAGGAAGAGGAGAAGGAGGAAGAGGAGGACTCTGGGGTCCTTGGTGTTCTCCAAGCTTGGATGTTTTCTTGCAGACATGTCATGACCCAAGTAACATCATCAGTGCTAGAAGGGAGTGGGGTTTGTGGAGGGGAGGAGGAGGAGCTGCCAGAAAATCCAGTTGTCCCTTGAAAAAGCAGCCTTGGGGTTCACCCCTAAGATTTGACCCTACTCAGGACTTCTGCTACATGAAAGTAGAACAGCTGGCAGTGGGTTTTTTTTAAAAAAAAAAAAAAACAAAAAACCGTGGCTTAATCCTCTCCTTGGGGTGAAGGACCATATACTTTATCCAGTTGTGGTCACCCCAATATAAAAGAAGATGTTGAGTCTGTAGAAAGAGTGCAGAGAAGAGCAACAAAGATAATTAGGGGACTGGAGGCTAAATGATGAATGATTATGTCTACTCTATTGAACAGAAGGTTTAATGGGGCAGGGGGATATCTTTTCCAGTCATCGAAGGGCTGTCACACATGAGGGAGGTCTTTATTTATTCTCAAGGCACCTGAGGGCTGGTTAAGAAGCAGTAGATGGAAGATAGTTCAAGGGAGAACCAACCTACACCAAAGCAGGAATTTCCGGAAGGTGAGAACAATGAACCAATGGGATAGCTTTCCTTTTGGAGTTATGGGTGCTCCATCGCTGGAGGTTTCAAGAAACGATTGGACAACTGTTTGAGTGAGATGGTATACCTTCTCCTGCCTTGAGTAGGGGTTGGACTAGAAGACCTCTTCCAGCCCTAGAATTTTATGTTCTAAGAAGGACTTTCATGTCTCAACAGGGTACTGAATCTAGGTCTTGAATCTGATCTCCACTGATTCTCACTTAAGTGATCAATCAGTCAGAATAGAGCTGGACGGGGCCTTGGAGGTCTTCTAGTCCAACCCCTTGCTCAAGCAGGAGACTGTAAACCATTTCAGACAAGTGACTGTCCAGTCTCTTCAATAACTCCAGTGATGGAGAACCTACAATTTTTGAAGGCAAGTTGTTTCACAGTTGAACTGTCGTCACTATGAGGAAGATTTTCTTTAATTCCAGGTTGCTTCTCTCGTTGGTTAGTTTCCATCTGTTGTTTCTTCTCCCACCTTCTGGTGCTTTGGAAAATAAGCTAACCCCTCTTCTTCTTTGGGACAGCCCCACAAATACTGGGATACTGCTATCATGTCCCACCTAGTCCTTCTTTTCTCTAGACTAGCCAGACCCAAATCCTGCAACCGTTCTTCATAGGTTTTAGTCTCCAGATCATTTAATTATCTTAGTTGCTCTTCTCTGCACCTTTTTTTTCAAAGTCTCAACATCCTTTTTGTCATATGGTGACAAAAAACAAAACCAAACCAAACCCCAAAAGAGTTTCAACACAGTTCATAGCCAGATGTTTCAGCCCCTTTCAACTCTTCATGACCTCATGGTATTCTTCTCACTAAGATAAGCCCTTTCTTTGAATTCTTCTATGTCCCAACTGGTACCTTAGTCAGTAGTAGCATCAGATCACCTTGCCTTCTATTGGAATTTTTTCAAATGCCTTTGGTTGTTTTTTTTTTTCCCCATGGGTCAGAGTCCCTTCAACTGCTTCTTGCCCTTGCAATTTATGTGAGCAATATTGAATAGCTTCATTAACTGGTGCTTCTAGTCAGCAAAGCAGGTTTACTTCATCTAATATGAATAATTCATTCTTGTGGTCCAAGATATTTTCAGCAATTTTCTCCAACACCACAATTCAAAAGCATCCGTTTATTATTTTGGTGCAACCTTCAGAAGATGCAATGTTTTGTAACAACTGAGAAAATACAGCTTTGGCCACCCAAGTCAGAGAACACAAAAGATCCCACGGTCCTCCTCCTCCTCTTCCTCCTCTCCATAAACCCCACGCCCTTCTAACACTGATGATGTTGCCTAGTTGGTTGTGAAACATCTGCAAGAAAACCACCAACTTCAGAGAGTACCAAGGACCCCATAGTCCTTTTTCTCCTCTCCACAAACCCTCCTCCCTCCTAACACTCATGATTTACCTAGTTGGGTAATGCAATGTCTGCAAGAAAACCAGCAAACTCTGAGAGCACCAAGGACCCCACAGTCCTCCTCCTCCTCCTCCTCCTCCTCCTCCTCCTCCTCCTCCTCTTCTCCACAAATTCCACTTCCTTTTAGCTCTGATGATGTTACCTAGTTGGGTAGTGAAACATCTGCAGGAAAACCACCAAACTTAGAGAGCACCAAAGACCCCACAGTCTTCCTCCTCCTCCTCCTCCTCCTCCTCCTCCTCTTCCTCCTCTTCTCCACAAATTTCACTTCCTTTTAGCTCTGATGTTACCTAGTTGGGTAGTGAAACATCTGCAAGAAAACCACCAAACTTAGAGAGCACCAAAGACCCCACAGTCTTCCTCCTCCTCCTCTCCACAAATTCCACTTCCTTTTAGCTCTGATGATGTTACCTAGTTGGGTAGTGAAACATCCGCAAGAAAACCACCAAACTTAGAGAGCACCAAAGACCCCAAAGTCCTTCACAACAACCACAACATCTTCCTCCTTCTCCTCCTTGCAAACCCCACTCCCTTCTAACATTAATGATGTTATTTAGCTGAGTAATAACACATCTGTAAGAAAACCACCAAGCTCAGAGAGCACCGAGGACCCCACAGTCCTCCTCCTCCATCTTCCATTCCTCCTCCTTCCTGCAAACCCCTTCCCTCTAGCACTGATGATGCTACCTAGTTGGGTCATGAAACATCCACAAGTTTCGAGAGCACCAAACTACAGTTATTCTCTTCCATCCACTTCTGTCATCTGTCAAAATCCTTCTCATCATGGATGCAAGTTTACAAAGTACTCGTTATATGTGAAAATTACATATTGTAAGCTACACCAGAGAAAATGAAGAACAGAAGAGAATCCATGTTTATCCGATATATGAACTATGCAATGATTACTGGACAGTTATATAACTATATCTAACAAACATATTATGTTTTGTAACTTGTTATGTTCTAAAAGTAATATGTCAAGTTCTTGGCTGAAATAGGGCTCTGTAATTTTGGCTGATAGATAGATGTGAGAGATATTGGATCAGAATGACCCAGCGGAAATCTGTTAATGACCCATTGTGTTTAGATGGACAAAACAGGAAGACATGGCCATGAGATGATGGTTGTTCTGACCCACACCTTTTTCCAACAAATCAAACACAATCCAAAAGGAACAGAAACCTTGTAATGCTTTTACAAAATAATTAGATGTGATAAGCACAAGCCTTGCCAAACTGTGTAAAGCTTGCCAAAAGATAACAGACAAGAAATAATTTGCAAAATAAGAATCTTCAAATATAAACATAGGATACTGGAATGTCCACAAGGCTGGAGTTTCAAAATGTCTTTGCCTTCTGCAAAGAAGGTTAGTTTCACCGCTGGCTTTTATCTGCTTGAAGGAGGGGCCATTGCCTTGCAGCCTTACTCCCGAGTCGCCTGTGCTGCTGTCATTGTTCTTTCCTCCAAGCAACCCTGCATGCACATTCACTTGGCACAGGCTCCTCGGGAACCTCCTCATCGCTGCTGCCAGCCCCCACAATCTCTGAAGACAGCAGTCCACTCCCTAATGCTCCTGGTCCCTCATCTGAGTCCTCGCTCTCAGCCATCTGCACCTGCTTCCGACTAACCCCAACAATGGTTTGGGAGGAGTTAGGATGGAAAACTACCGAAGAAAGCCCTTAAAAACCCCTGAAGAAGCATAACAGGAAGAATTATGCAATCCTCTGAATGTAATATTCTATCAAAGCAGTAATCATTTTAAAGGTTGGGTCCATCTCCTGCTTGTTAAGGAGATGGGGTCCTATTTTAATATTTGCAAATATTCTGAATAAACTGAGGCTTTTTACGGTTCTTTGGTTGTCAAGTCCGTTTTTTTATGATGTTTTCTCATGTTACTCCTCTGTAGTTTGGGCTTTTATTCTTGTCACCTTTCAGTTTCTCCATGGCAACAGTGACCACTAAGGGGCTTCCACAAAGAAGAGGGGATAAACTATTCTCCAAAGCACCTGAAGGCAGGAAATAATCAAGGGGAGAAGCAACTTAGAATTAAGGAGAAATCTCCTGACAGTTTTAGAACAATTAAACTTGCCTCCAGAACTTCTGAATGATCCACCACTGGAGTTTTTCAAGAAGAAGTTGGACATCTATTTGTCTGAAATGGTTATAGGGATTCCTGCTTGAGCAAGGGATTGGACTAGAAGACCTCCAAGGTCCCTTCCAACTCTGTAATGCTGTTAACTTTTCTCCAATCAGCTTCAAAGGCAACCTTCACACCTACTGCACCCCTTCTGCATCTCTGCCTTCAGCTTTACCATTTTTCATGATTGCGACAGCACTTATGAATCCATTTCCCCCCTCCTCAAACCCTAAAATTTATCACATTCATTGCAATTACATTTTTTCCCCATATCATTACCACCACCACTCTCCTAAATGTTGCCGGTAAAAACTTAAAACAGAAACGGCAAGCAACTTTAGGGTTTCGAGGTGAGCCTGTTCAAAATGCTGCAGCATGGCAGTGTGGAATTTTACACACCCGCTGCAACCTGTTGTTATATGAGGTGCAGTCCAGGCTTGGGGAATTCGCTCCCATTTCTGAATTTTCAAAAGTCTCTGAGACAAACAGGGCGGTGCAGCGGTTAAGACACTGGGCTTGTCAGCTGGAAAGTCGGCAGCCCAGATTCGAGACCTAAGCGCCACACGATGGAGTGAGTTCCTGTCTTTGCCTCAGTCCTGCCTAGCCAGCAGTTCGAAAGCATGAAAACACAAGTAGATAAATAGGTACCACTTAGGTGGGAGTGTAACAGTCCTCAATGATGTCATGCTGGCCACATGACTGCAGAAATGTCTCTGGACAGCACTAGATCAATGGCCTTGAAATGAAGATGAGCCGACAACAACTAACAGAATAAAATCCACAGGGACTTTTTTACCTTCGTCTCACTGAGGCAAATAAATCAAGCTGTTTAAAACCAACAGACAAACCCAACCTAATCTAAGCTTAAAGCTAAGAGGCTGACTTTCTATGGAACTGAATCCCTGGGACTTTAATTGACCTGCTGACCAGCTGTTTTGGCTAGGATATTTTAAAGGAATGGAGAAATTGAACCTACATATTTTTATTGCAAACTATTTTGGAATTTAAAGCAGGCTCATTTTCTACTAGACAATTCTCCTTCAGAAGTTTCTACAGGTTGTCCTCAACTTAGGGCCACTAGAAGAGAACATTACTGTGGAAAAAACTCAAGGACAGAACCAAATAATCAAGGAGAGAAGCAACCTAGAACCAAAGAAGAATTTCCTGACAGTGAGAACAATCAACCAGTGGAACAGAAGTTGCCTCCAGAAGTTGTGGATGCTCCATCATTGGAGGTTTTCAAGACAAGGCTGGACAACCGTTTGTCTGAAAGGCTTTAGGGCAGGGGTCTCCAACCTTGGCTCCTGGAAGCCTGGCGGACTTCAACTCCCAGAGTTCCACAGCCAGCAAAGCTGGCTGTGGAATTCTGGGAGTTGAAGTCCGCCAGGCTTCCAGGGGCCAAGGTTGGAGACCCCTGCTTTAGGGTTTCCTGCTTGAGCAGGGGGTTGGACTAGAAGACCTCTGAGGTCCCTTCCAACTCTCTGTTATCCTGTATTGTGAATTCAATTTAGGATGGAAGGGTGAAGGGATTGAGAGAGAGTCTTTTCAGTTTCTCAGTTCTGAAATCTAGCGATAATGGGAAGATGTTCAGCCCAGAACCAGCAGCCTTAGCCCAAGGAGAGAGTTAGTTCTACTAAAATATAAGACCTAGACTTTGTACAGTAGAACTCCAAAGTTCAAGTGAAGCCATCAAGTTCAGCCTTCAATGAGGCAGAAAATGCGGGGTTCATGCCCCCCCCCCCCGGGCAACACACACAAGAATGAGGCAATTGTCCAAAGAGTCCCAGTTCTGTTTTCTAACTTTACAGTACAGTTGGAAAGGACCTTGTAGGACATCTACTTCAACCCCCCACCCAAGCAGGAGACCCTACACCATTTCTGACAGAGGGCAATCCAATCTCTTCTTGAGAGCTTCCAGTGATGAAGCTCCCACAACTTCTGAGGGCAACTTCTGTTCTGTCGGTTGATTCTTCTCACTGTCAGAAAGTTTCTCCTTATTTCCAGGTTGAATCTCTCCTTGATCAGTTTCCATCCATTATTCCTTGTCTGGCCTTCAGGTGCTTTGGAGAATAGCTTGACCCTCTTCCTCCTCTCTGTGGCAGCCCCTCAAATATTGGAAGACTGCTATCGTGTCTCTCCTGGTCCTTCTCTTCACTTAGACTAGCCAGGCCCAGTTCCTGCAACTGTTCATTATATATTTTAGCCTCCAGTCCCCTCATCATCTTGGTTGCTCTTCTCTGCACTCTTTCTAGAATCTCAACATTTTTTTATATTGTGGTGATCAAAACTGGATGCCGTATTCTAGGTCCGATCTTACTAAGGCTTTGTAGGGTGGTATTAGTGCCTCCTTCAATCCCTATGATCATGCAGCTGATTCCATAACTGTTCCTAACTCTCAAAAAATCCCCAGCTCCCGATTCACCAAGATGATCCTAAAATGGTGGTTCCCTCAAAAAGATTGGCAGCTCAGTTTTTGTGGGTGGACTAACAGACATGGAATTGGGTAAAAAATATTCGCGGCCAAGTACGCTTCCCTCCCTCTCGTCTAATGCCATAATAATAAAAAAGTGAGCCTTTGTCATTCATGCTTGAATTTTCCAATATGAGCTCTGAATAACAAAAGAACAGAGTTAGAAGTAACCCTCCTCTTCTTCGTGGAAGCCCCTCAAGTACTGGAAGACTGCTATCATGTCACCCGCTAGTCCTTCTTTTCATTATACATAGTATAATGTGTTATAATATTCATTATTATTTCATTTCACGCTGTATAAGAAATACAATGTTTTCCCCAAAATAAGACCCTGTCTTATTATTATTATTTTTTTGCCACAAAAAAAGGCACCAGGTCTTATTTTGGGGGATTGCCATCCATTGACTAATCTCATTTTCATGTGTTGCTCCCCGCCTCCTTTTCATTTTCAGAGGCCTTTAGGAACTTCTTCTGTGGCCCGCAAGGCTTTCCTGAAGGCCTCTGCAGCTGATAACAGAGCTCCGGATCGATCCAGAGCTTTGTTATCAGCTACAGAGGCCTTCAGGAAAGTCTTGCCAGCCTTGCTGGCTGCAGAAGAAATGGGCCAGCAAGGAAGGTGTCAGGATGGGCAAGGCCTGGCTACAACCGTCCAAAGGTAAGGAATAGGGCAGCTCCTCTCCCCCCATGCTCACCGTAGCTTAATTTTTACCCGTACACTCTGGAATGGGTGGGATCTTAATTAGGGCTTATTTTGGTGGTATATTGGGCACACGTGCAAAAATCAATCTAGGACTTACTTTCAGGGTGGATCGTATTTTCAGGAAAACAGGGTACATACACACTTCCTGCAACTGTTCTTTGTACATTTTGGTCTCCAGTCCCCTAATCATCTTTGTTGCTCTTCTCTGCACTTTTTCCTAGGGTCTCAACATCTTTTTTTATAATGCGGTGACCAAAAACTGGTTGCACTACTCCAATTCTGATCTTACTAAGGCTTTGTAAAGCGATAGTAGAACTTCTCCGGGATCTTGATTCTATCCCTCTGTTAATGCAGCCTAGGATTGCATTGGCTTTGTTGGCAGCTTCCACATATGGTTGGCTCCTACTTAAATGATTGCCTACTGGGATGCCAAGATCCCTCTCGCCATTATAACCATTGAGCCAGGGATTATCCTATTCTATACCTGTAGTATAGGCCAGGCTTTACAGAGTCAGAATAAATGGATTTGTCTAATGCATGAATCAATCAAATAGGACATTATTCTTACCACTGAAAATAATGGGGAAAAAACAGATTCTGCATTCAAATATGGCATTGAAGCCTATTAAAAAGATGCTGATGGGATTATTTAAGGTGTGTAGCTCGATGGAGTTTGTTACGGTGTTTGTTACAGTTCCTATGGTTGTCTTTTTTTCTCATTCTTCCCACCCTTCTGAAGGGACATACTGTAATAGTAGAATAGCAGAATATGTAGAATTAGTGGGACATAATAATAACTTGGTATTTCGCTCCTGTAAAAATTATCTTTTAAATTAAAAATAAAAAAAAATCCTCTGCCATTTACTTCGACCAGAAATCTAATTCTTGCTATCTTGTTTTTTTTTTTTTTTTGTATAACTTGGTACCTGGAACGGAATACATTATAGTTTGGCAGGGTTACACTGGACAAATACCTGTGTTGCTAGGTATCCAGCCCTTCCTGTTCCTTGCTGCACAGCCGATGCAGAGCTACAAGGAAGGCACATGCCAGGGAAACATAATTTGGAGCTATAAAAGGACTCCATGCCTTCCCCAAGGTGTGGCCTTCCTTACACGTCTCTTTTTGTATATGTTTGGAATGGTTTGCCCAGCTCTTTGATCAAATTAAATGCGGATTCTTTCTAAAGAGGAACGATTGAGTCTGTCATCTGCACCTCTATAATTGTCTGGCTTGGTTCTGCAACCCAACAGGACAGACACAGACTTCAGAGGATAATTAGGACTGCAGAAAAAACAATGGCTGCCAACCTGCCTTCAATTGAGGACCAGTATACTGCATGAGACAAAAAGAGGGCTGTGAAAATATCTACAGACCCCTCACATCCCAGACATAAACTGTTTCAACTCCTTCCCTCAAAACGACACTATAGCGCACAGCATACCAGAACAACTAGCCACAACAAGTTTTTTCCTGAATGCCATCACTCTGCTAAACAAATAATTCCCTCAGCACTGTCCAACTATTTACAAAGTCTGCACTACTATTACTATTAATCTTCTCATCACTGCATATGGCCCATCCCGTCCCACTTGTGACTGTATGACTATAACTTTGTCGCTTGTATCCTTATGATTTATATTGACTGTTTCCTAGTATGATTCAATTGCTTATTGTACCCTATGACTATCATTAAGTGTTGTGCCTTATGATTCTTGACTCTTGACAAATGTATCTTTTCTTTTATGTGAACTGAGAGCATTCGCACCAAGACAAATTCCTTGGGTGTCCAATCACACTTGGTCAATAAAAAATCCTATCCTATCCTATCCTATCCTATCCTATCCTATCCTATCCTATCCTATTCTCAAGTCACCGCTTACGTTCTTCGTTTGGCTCATTGTTGATTTAAGTGTATTGCCAAACCTTACATTTTCCTTCATGTACATTTCACACAGTCTTCAATTCATTTCCCAAAGGACCAACCATGGTGCAAACACTTTGAGTTCTCTGGTTTTACTTCGGGGCAAGGAAGGGAGCAGACAGCTGATTTGGGATGATTTGGGGAAGCTAAACTGGATTCTGATTAGTTCCTGAGTTGGATTGAGAAATCCTAGCATCTTAGGTTACTTCGGGAAGATGGCTTCCTGGAGATCTGGTGGATTTGGGCTCACTTTTTAGAATTTGGGTAATGAGGTAGCACCTGCATAAAGAGCAGACAAGGCCAGAGGGAGGTGGAAGGTGGGCTTCTTGGAACAGTGGTAGAATTGGGATCATTTTTTAGAATTTGGGAAATGAGATAGCACCTGAACAGAGAGCTTACAAGGCCAGAGAGATGAGGGCATAGTAGGAGAAATGCAACATGGAGAGTTTACTTTGCTTTTGGAAGGAGTCAAGAAAATATTTGCTTGGACATTTGTCTGAGAAAAGCACTTTCTAGAAGCTTTGCCACCAGAAAAGGACATTCTTAAATTCCAGGGGTCTCTTCTAGAAATTGCATAATTATATGTCAAAGTTAGAAGAACTCCGAGGTCTACCTAGTATATCATTTGTCTGAAATGGCATAGGGCTTCCTGCTTGAGCAGGGGGTTGGACTAGAAGACCTCCAAGATCCCTTCCAACTGTGTTATTCTGTTATGTTCTGTTATTCTCCATAGTGATAGCTGAACGTTCACGTCAAGCTTATGAAAAGGATAAAATTCAACGGCAACCATGCAACTCTGATTCCAACCAGTAGTTCCTATTCCTAATAGAAGAAGGTGTGAGTAACCTGATATTTTAACTGGTGGTACTTTTGGAGCAAATACATCACCTCAGTGGCAGAACAGCACTTAGCAACCCCCTTAGCTTGCAACTGCTACTCAAGCCAGATTTGAGAAACGTCCACATTCTGCTAATAACTATTTGCTCCTATTTCTCTCCTCTCTGTCTACTCGCCTTCTCAACCATCAAAGTTGCTATTATGGAAAAAGGATGAAAAATACAATGCTATGTAACAACAATTTGGGTGTATTCTGATAGCAGGAAAACAGTGAAACTAAAGGCACAGCTACCAACTCTGAACCCCTTGAGATGCCTTCAAAGATTATGTTCTGGAAAGTTTCTCATACATCCTGAAATAGTTTCTCCATTTTGGTCCCTGCAGTCACCACCAAGACTTTCAACTCATGCTTTCTGAGGCTATTCAGAAGACCGTCATGGTGGAACCCAACCTCCCTTAATGTTCACGTCCGAAAGCTTGTCCTAGGCAAAGAATGGAGAATGTTTGGATGTGCTCCATAATACCAGATCTGCATACTTAACTTCCTTCCTTAACCATTACAAGTCCACAGGTGTCTTTTACTAGCTTCTAGAAGATTCATAAACAACCAACTGCACCCATCCCAGGGCAATGAATGGGACTCCAGTTCCCATCTCTTTCTTGAGCAGTTGTGGAGGAGATATTCTCCAAGGGCCTGTATTGTACCTCTTTCCTCTTTTAACAACAGCAATGAAAAGGAACATTGGTGATCAAAACGCTTGTCTTGATATGATCGGATTAAAGATGAATAAATGAGTTGTAATCATATGTAGCTTAGGAGAAGGATAGCAGGAAGCCAGAAATAGGAGCAACTGGGTTTGCTAAAGAGGTTTCTTTCCAAATAGGCTTCTGACATGTACTGGGCAAGCAACAATATTATGGTAGCGACTTCTGCAACTTTTTATCTACCTAACATGCAAACAGCTCCCCTCCCTCCAGCTTGTGTAACCACATAAACGCCTGCTGAATAAAATCATTTGGGGTTCTTGCAAAAGAGCTGCAGTGGTGCAGTGGTTAGAGTGCAGTACTGCAGGCTACTACTACTGCTGACTGCCGGCTGCCTGCAATTTGGCAGTTCGAATCTCACCAGGCTCAAGGTTGACTCAGCCTTCCATCCTTCCGAGGTGGGACCCAGATGGTTGGGGGCGAAAGGCTGATTCTGTAAACCACTTAGAGAGGGCTGTAAAGCACTGTGAAGGGGTATATAAGTCTAAGGGCTAGTGCTATTAAGGGAGGAGCCACCTTTGTCCAGCTTTAAAGAAACGTGTGGCTCAGAGGGAATTGAACTCTGCCTCTTTGTTCATGCCGAGAGTGATGTAGAATTCCTGCTTGACCTTGGGGATGGAGATCTGGAAATTACTCTCCCATTGCTTTTGGTGCCAGTTTCAAGGGATCTCTTTGTAAATTGCCCACTTGGCACCAGTGATTAAATGTGGTTTTTAAAAAAGGGAGCTTGCAACAAAGAGGATGTGTTGAGAAATGCAAAATTCAGGGTATCTGAGGAGCAGATCAGCCTGATGGGACAAGCCCACCCCACATGTGCTAGGGAAAGAGGCCTGGTATAGGCCCCCTTTGCTAAGGAACTAAAGTCAATGGTATCAAGCAGAAGGACTTCTTCTGCTGTGGCCCCATCTCTTTGGAACACTCTGCCATCGGAGGTGAAAACGGAACCCTCTCTTTTGGCCTTCTGGAAAGGTCTCAAAACCTGGGTTTGCTGGTTGGCCTGGGGCCCTGAGGTAGGCGCTCATCATTGGAGGTGGCTGATGGGACAAGAAGACCTCACCACTGGAGGTGGCTGAAGGGATCAGGAGACCTTGCCACTGGAGGTGGCTTATGGGACAAGATCTCACCACTGGAGGTGGCTGATGGGACAAGAAGACCTCACCACTGGAGGTGGATGATGTGATCAGGAGACCTCACCACTGGAGGTGGCTGATGGGACAAGAAGACCTCACCACTGGAGGTGGCTGATGGGACAAGAAGACCTCACCACTGGAGGTGGCTGATGGGACAAGAAGACCTCACCACTGGAGTTGGATGATGGGACAACAAGACCTCACCACTGGAGGTGGATGATGGGACAAGAAGACAGATTGTCCCATCCATCTCTTAACTCTTGTAGGCATCTGTTTTTAATAGCTTTTTCATAGTAGCTCATTTTAATCTACTGATGACTTTGTTTTTGCCTTCTATAGTTTGGAAGCTGCCCAGAATGTTCTTGTAGGGGAGTTGGGCAGCATAGAAATTTAATAAACAAACAATAACAACAAAAAACAAACAAATAAATGTAAAAAACCAGTTCAACCTCGTATCTCCCCCACTATAACCCACTGCAATGTCTCAACCCTGTAGTGCCAAGTCCTTGAGGCGCTTCAGAAAGGGTTCTAGAAGGAAAAGGTAGAATTTTAAAGAGGTTAAAAGTCAATTAGTGTCCACAACACAGGAGACACTTACGGGACAACAGATGATGTTCCTTGCCAACCCCCAGCAGTTACCTGTGCTAGACCTTGCTTATCCAGTGTTTCCCACCATTCTTCAATAAGGACGGTTAGCATCCTTTGGCCTTTTCAGTTGAACTTTCAGCCTCTTCATCCCAATCTGGAAGCCATTCATGGCCTGGATGGCCGCTTGGGCGCTAGCAGGATTGTCAAAACTCACAAAGCCTGTCAAAACACAAGGAAGGTTCAGGATTTAACCAGCTGAAGGGGGGTGACGGGAACATCCCATGCTAGATCACTTCAAGGATGAACATGGAACGGGCGGGCAAGGAGCTGCCCCCTCCAACGCCCAGTGCTTGATGCAGGAAACTTCCAGCATCTGATAATGTCATGGCAGGTTTGAATGAGCAGCGTTGGGAATGGAATGGGTCGAGCGTTCGCCTCAGCTGAAGGTTTGGCCGAGAGGGAGGATGAGAAGCAAGCCATGGAAAAGTTAGATTTTGAAGGTGGAGGAATACACCAGATAGACCATCAGATGGTCATTGAAGTGGACAGTTCCTCTGCTGAAGGTATTCTTACAGAGGAGAGAAGGAAGGGGTGTTGCCAGGAGGGAGTAAAACATACGGTCGGGGTGGGATTCAACCGGTCCGGACTGGTTTGAGTGAACCGGTTGTTCTGGCGATGAGTTGGCCTCGTCCACCCACACCTGCCCTAGTCTGTCCTATATTTTCTTTCCTATCTTCTTTCCTAGTCTGTCTTATATTTTCTTTGTTTGAAGCCCAGCTGATAGGCATGGCAGAACGGAGTGCCACGCTTCAGCTGTTTTACTCACCGGGGCCGAAGGTAAGGTAAGTCTTAGAGCTGTTTTCAAATGCACCACGTGTGCTCACCGAACCGGTTGTTACACCAGTTGAATCCCACCACTGCATATGAAGAACGGTTGCAGGAACTGGGCCTGGCTAGTCTAGTGAAGAGAAGGACCAGGGGAGACATGATAGCAGCCTTCCAATATTTGAGGGGCTCCCACAGAGAGGAGGAAGGGGGTCAACCTACTTTCCAAGGCATCCGAAGTCCAGACAAGGAATAATGGATGGAAACTGACCAAGGAGAGATTCAACCTGGAAATAAGGAGGAACTTTCTGACCGTGAGAACAATCCACCCAAGGAATAGAAGTTGCCCTCAGAAGTTGTGGGAGCTTCATCCCTGGAGGCTTTCAAGAAGAGATTGGACTGCCATCTGCCAGAAATGGTGTAGGGTCTCCTGCTTTGGTGGGGGGTTGGACTAGATGACCTACAAGGTCCCTTCCGACTCTGTTAATCTATAATGGATCACAGTGAGATGTCCACCTCAAGCTAGAAGATAATTTTCATAGGATCATATAATACTAAGGCCGGAAGGGACTTTAGAGGTCTTCTTGTCCAAACCTCTGCCCAAGGTAGAAGTCCTTATCCTATCCCAGAGGAAAGTTTGTCTAGCCTTTTCTTGAAAACCTCCACTGATGGAGCACCTACACCTCCAGGAGGCAAGCTGTTCCACGAGTTAATCATTCTTACTGTCTGGTCCACCCAAAATATTGGTCCACCCAATTTTCATAACACCAACACTGCTGGTGGTTTTATTACTGGATTAGCATTTGTATAAGTCACCAAGAAGGTGCAGCCCTTGATGGTTGGGTGGATAGCACGGGGATGACAAATGCAGGAGCCAGGATTGTATCTTGGATTTGGAGACCAAATTAGGGATTCTGCCACATGAAAAGAAAAAAACAACAACAACTATGTCAAGCCTATTTTAAGGCTTACAACCAGAGGTCCCCAAACTTGGCAACTTTAAGACTTGTGGATTTCAACTCCCAGAATTCTCCAGCCATAGCTGGAGGGGAGAATTCTGGGAGTTAAAGTCCACAAGCCTTAAAGTTGTCAGGTTTGGGGACCCTTGGCTTACACTAATATTTGCATGTATTTCCCATCACAGGAAACATATCCCGTTTGGGGCAACAGTTAGGGGTGTTTGCAAATGGCGGGGGGGGGGGGGAAGGAATTAAAAAAAGTCAAAATGGTTGTTTTGCCATACTTGTTGGAAACAGGGGCGGGGCTTTGATTGAATGGTTGCGGTTGCCATCTTAAATTGTTTGACAATTTACAATGGTGTGCAAATGTTGTTTATCTCTATGTGCCTGTTGACGGCTTGATTTGTCTGCTAAGCTTCCAGGAATTTGCCAACATTTCTTCATTTAACTTGTTGTAGCATGTCCAGTGTAAACTCTAGGTTTTGATTGACTAAAATGATTTGGTTGTTATTGAACTGGCCTGAAACATTTAGAAACTTCTTCCTTCCTTCCTCCCTCCCTCCCTCCCTCCCTCCCTCCCTCCCTCCCTCCCTCCCTCCCTCCCTTCCTTCCTTCCTTCCTTCCTTCCTTCCTTCCTCCCTTCCTCCTCCTTCCCTTCTCCCTCCCTTCCTTTCCTTTTGCCATCTCTCCCTACATGTTTTCCTTCCTTCCTTCCTTCCTTCCTTCCTTTCTTCCTTCCTTCCTTCCTTGCGCCATCCTTTTTTCCTTCCTTCCTTTCTTCCGCCATCCCTCCCTACATGTTTTTCTTCCTTTCTTCTTTTCTTCCTTCCCTCCTTCCTTCCTTCCTTTTCTTCTACTGCTTCTCCCTACATCTGTCTTCCTTTTTTTCTTTCTTCCTTTCTTCCACCATCCCTCCCTACAAGTTTTCCTTCCCTCCTTGTGTCTTCCCTCCCTACATGTTTTTTCCTTCCTTCCTTCCCTCCTTCCTTCTTTCCTTCCTTTCTCCCTCCCACTCTCTCTCCCTCCTTCTTTCTTTTAACTTTTTTCAGTTTTTGTTTCCATTCATGTTTTATCTTACAGTAAACTTTAATAAAACCACTTGGGGAAGAAAAAAAAAAATCACCACAGCAGTCAACATGCCCTTTGCCTCTGGAATTTTTTTGCCTTTCACTGCTGGGTTCTCCTGCAGGGACCAAAAGCAACAAAAAAAATAAAAAAAAAAAATCACAAACCGGTAAAACGGAAAAGAAGCTGTTGATGAAACTAGATATCAATGCAGCGACTCAATTAAAACAACAACAATATTATCCAGCAAGCCACACAACTCCTTGGAGAGAAAACCAACATGGTTTTCGTTTTCTGTCCTGGCCCTCTGCAGAGTTAAAGCTCAACAGGAATATTCCATTCACGGCATCCAATTTTGTCCTGCTGTTCCTAGCATTTGCTTCCCACAAACACACTCGGCAGGGTTGCTTTGTTAAAATTTCTTCAGACAAGCAGGATCTTGCAGGATCTGCTTCCCCTCCCCCCAGAATTTTTAGAAATTACACTTCTGTACCAAGGGAAAAAAATATTTGTAGCTCAGGGTTGAACAGCAGGGGTCCACGAGGCTCTCCGAGCTTGGTTGTTTTCCTGCAAGACATTTCATGACCCAAATAGGCAACATCATCAGTGCTAGAAAAGAGTGGGATTTGAAGAGAGGAGGAGGAGGAGGAGGACGAGGAGGAAGAGGAATGTGAGGTCCTTGATGCTCTCTGAGCTTGGTTGTTTTCTCAGAGACATTTCATGACTCAACTAGGAGACATCAGCAGTGTTAGTAGGGCGTGGGGTTCGCAGGGGGAGGAGGAGGAGGAGGAGGAGGAGGAAGAAAATGAGGAGGAGGAGGAAGAGGAATGAGGTCCTTGATGCTCTCTGAACTTGGTTGTTTTCTTGCAGACATTTCGTTACTCAACTAGGCAACATCAGCAATGCTAGTAGGCCATGGGGTTTGCAGGGGGAGGAGGAGGAGGAGGAGGAAGAGGAAGAAGAAGAGGAAGAGGAGGAGGACTGTGGGGTCCTTGGTGCTGAGCTTGGTTGTTTTCTCACAAACATTTCATGACCCAAATAGGCAACATCATCAGTGCTAGAAAAGACTGGGATTTGAAGAGAGGAGGAGGAGGAGTTTGAGGAAGAGGAAGACTGTGTGGTCCTTGGTGCTCTCTGAGCTTGGCTGTTTTCTTGCAGACATTTCATGACCCAACTAGGTAACATCATCAGTACTTGAAGGGACTGAGGTTTGCTATCTGTTTGTAGATTAGTGGCTTGTCCTGTCAGTACTAGTGGGGTGGTCTTGATCATTCCTTGATTAAACTGAATATTGCCTGCACTTTTGCTCACCACATTACAAAAAGGATGTTGAGACTTTGCAAAAAAGTGCAAAGAGGATGACACTAAGATGATTAAAGGCCTGGAGACAAAAATGCATGAAGAACAGCTGCAGGATTTGGGTTTGTTGTAAGTTTAGGACTACCTGTACTTAGCAAGATAATATTTGGGCTCCATTGTGGCCATACTACCTGTAGTTACTCAGTGGGGAAGCATACTCAGGATGAGAACTACTCCCACTGCTCATAAAACAGTGCAACACGAGGAAGGCATAATTTTGAAGAATGAGGAAAGGAGAAACAGAATAGCAGAGGTTAAAAATACAAAAACCTACCTTCTGTGTTCATGTTAATTAATAATCAAAAAATATGTGTACCACTCTGAGAAAGGTTGATGGGAGGACAAGGTTTTGTGATAAATCTGTTTTATGGGTATTTTTCCCCCTTTCCAGGAATTGCCTCAAAAAGGATTACACAAAATAATTGATTTGGCAAGGCAGTTAAGCATGGAGAAATTTGCAAGCTCAGGGCATTCGTAGTTCCTTGTCTGGCAAAGTTGCTGGATTGTTGTTTTTTTAAAAAAACAAGGGGTTATTTATCTGAAGGGAAGGGGGAAATGTAGAAGTTGCAACCAAGAGAAGAAATTGCAAAGAGAAATACTTTGGCCGGAAAGAGGGATGAGTGGAGATTGAGAACCATGCTTTGTGTGCCTGGATTCTGTGTGCGGCTCCGAGTTATTCTCTGAGCTTGGTGGTTTTCTTGTAATCGTATCGTTACCAAACTTGGTAACCTCATCAGTGCCAGAAAGTGCAAGAAACAAACGTTGCCAAAGAAAGCAACCAGGCTCAGAGAGCACCAAGGATCCTACAGTTCAACCCTGAACTGCAAATATTCCCTTCTAATCAAACCACTTGTAATATAAACAGAAATCAAACTCCATACCTTTCTAATATTGATAATGTAACCTAAAGGTTCCCCTCACACATACATGCTAGTTCAGGGGTCTCCAACCTTGGCTCCTGGAAGCCTGGAGGACTTCAACTCCCAGAGTTCCACAGCCAGCTGGCTGTGGAATTCTGGGAGTTGAAGTCCGCCAGGCTTCCAGGGGCCAAGGTTGGAGACCCCTGTGCTAGTTGTTTCCAGCACTGTCTGAAGACGTCTCTGTGGTCATGTGGCTGGCATGACTAAACGCCGAAGAAGGCGCATGGAACGCTGTTACCTTCCCACCAAAAGGGGTCCCTATTTTTCTACTTGCATTTTTTACAGGCTTTCAAACTGCTGGGTTGGCAGAAGCTGCTGGGACAAGGAACGGGAGCTCACTCCATTCCGTGGCGCTGGGGATTCGAACCGCCGAACTGCCGACCTTTCTGATCGACAAGCTCAGCATCTTAGCCCCTGATCCACCGTGTCCCTTATAATGTAACCTAATTGGGTAATAAAATATCTGCAAGGAAGCAATTCCGCTTAGAGAGCATCAAGGATCACACAGTCCTCCTCCTCCTCTCCTCTCCATGGGCACTGATTATGTTACCTAACTGGGTCATGAAATGTCTGCTAGAAAACAACAAAGCTCAAAGAGCACCTAGGATCCCACAATCCTCCTCCTCCTCTTCTTCCTTTTCTTCTCAATAAACTTCACTCCCTTCTAGCACTGTCATGAAATGTCTGCAAGAAGACAACCAAGTTCAGGTAGCATCAAGGATTCTACAGCTTTTCCCTCTTCCTCCTCCTCTAACTGACCCATAAAAGAGAACACATTTTTTCCTCTTTAGCATCCTTAAAAAAAAAACTCAGAAATTTTTTTTGCATTAACTTGGTCCCCCCATCATTGCTGGAAAGGCACTATTAAGCTCCGATAGATTGTTCCATGTCAGAAAGCAATTAGCTAGGTTTTTTTCTTTCTTTCTTAATATTTTAGCATGTTTATAGCTGATGTTTCACACTGAATTTTGATGTAAAGCTATCATTAACATTGGCTTGATGGACTCTTTCTGAAACAGGGTTTAAGAAGAATTTAACCCTAAATCTAGCTGGCATGATTTTATAAAGATGGCTATCAGTTCTCATAATCCCATTACAGTTCTTCTTAAAAATAAATGAGGTTTTCCACGGCAAAATGGTGATATGAATATATATATATATATGATCCATCATGTAATTTCTTCAGGCTGGAGTTCATTTATAAGAAAGAGTAACTACAGAATAATTGCTGAGAAAAATCACCTCGTGGCCTGGGCGGGATAAAAATAGATGACTTTAAAAAATGATTTTTTAAAAAAAATGTAAATGGGATGTTTTATTTTATTTAGAAAGAAATCCAATTAGAGCAAGAGGCTCTCTCTGCCTCTCAATGGATGTACTTAAAATGAGATCTAAGCAGAATAGAACCAAAGGAAGACGAAACTTTTACAGATGATCCTCAACTCACAGCAATTTATTTAGTGGCCATTTCAGGTTAGGACAGCACTGACAAAAGTGCTTTATGACCATTTTTCACACTTAGGCCCACTGCAGCATCCCCATAGTCACATGATCAAAATTCAGATGCTTGGCAACTGACTTGTATTTATGACGGTTGCAACGTGATCCCCTTTGACGACCTTTGGACCAGCAAATGCAATGGGGAAGCCAGATTTGCTTAACAATTTTGTTACTAGTTTAACAACGGTGTGGGGGTTCACTTGACCGCTGTGAAAAGAAAGATTGTCAAAGGGGGAGGGGGCAGAACTCACTGAACAGCTGTCTCACTTAACAATGGAAATTTGGGGCTCAGTGGTGGTCGTGAGTCGAGGACGACCTGATCTTAAAAAGGGTTCAAAGTCGAACGAGCTCACAGAGCATGAAGGGAATCTCAGAGGCACCACTTCAGTCTGTTCTTTTTGAGAGAAAGTATTGGAAGTTAAGCAAGAGGAGGATGAAATACGGGACTCCTTGACTTATGACCACAATTAAGCCCAACATTTCTGTTGCTAAGTGAGATAGTTGTTGAGTTTTGTCCATTTTACAACCCTTCTTGCCGCAATTATTAAGGAGGAGGAGGAAGGAAGAGGTGGAAAAGGAAGGAGGAAGAGGAGGAGGAGGAGGAGAAAGAGGAGGTAGGAGGAAGAGGAGGTAGGAGGAAGAGGAGGACTGTGAGGTTCTTCATGCTCTGTGAGCTTGTCTGTTTCATTATGGACATTTAGTGGCCGTTAACCAGGTAACATCATCAGTGCTAGAAGGAAGAGGGGTTTGCAGGATGGAAAACAAGGGGAGGAGGAGGAAGAGGAAAACTATTTGGTCTTTGGTGCTCTCTGAGCTTGGTTATTTCCTTGCAAAAATTTTCTGACCCAACTAGATAACTTTATCAGCACCAGAAGCAGTGGTGGGATTCAGCCAGTTCTCACCGGTTCAGGCGAACCGCTAGCTAACTTTCTGAGCAGTGAACCGGCTGTTGGAAGAAACAGCCTTTTGTTTTTTCCCACTTTACAGAGTTAATCCTGTTAGGAAGGCAGGAAGGAGACATTCTGGTGTTTCTAGACTAATCCTTATCTTTTATTATTGCCCTGCTTAAGTGTTTTCAGAAACTGCCTCTGCAGTTAAGCCTTGTTACATTGTAACAGCTAATGGTTTTTGGCAGTATGCCCAGACTTTCTGTCACCTGAGCTTTTCCAGAGGTGGTGTTTTGTTTTGTTTTTTATTAGGGGCTTGACTTTCTTAAAGGGAAAGGGTTGTTTTAAGCTTTTTACACTGCTTTACTGGTTCCTGGCACTGTCCTTTTGGAGTGTACTTCCAAGAGACAGGATGCAAGCTTGGCACTCATTTTCTTACTGCCTTTCTGTGGGCATATGATCTTTCCTTAAATCTGGATGATTTCCTTAGGACGTCTTGTGAGGTGAGTGAGACCAGCTGGTATCTTTAAGTGGTGCAAATGGATCTAAGGATTGCTTTTCCTGGATGGGAACGGGTGCTTTGTCAGTTCACTAAGCACAGGAGTTTCTTGTCTATGGAAATTCTTCAGTCGTACAGGTCATGGCTGTCCCAAAGGTGCTTTTTTCAAGAGGCAACTGGACTTTTTTGGTTTCCAGAAAGTCCACTTGACTCTTGAAAAAACACTTTTGGGACAGGAGTCTCTTGCATTGCTTTGAAGTGACAAAGGCTCACCGATAGTATGATTAAAAAAAAAAAAAAGGAAGTAGGGGTGTGGCTCCTCCAATTCCTTTTAGTTTTCTCTCATGATAATAAGGCTTAGTAACATGGTTTGAAGTTTATTGAGATATCTGTGGTATGTGCTAATTTTATTATGATACTGACTGGGAGGCTTGTACTTGGGTCCCATATATATTTTGTTAATTTGTCTCTTTAGCTCAGCATTTCATAGGCCAAATATGCCCACCCACTTTCTGGGGAGCTTAGACGACCTCCTCGCTAAAGGGTTTCATTTTATGAGCAAGAGTTGACTGCTGATAATGATCATTGCATTTTAACTATTTTAATCCCTCAAGGTGCTCAGGCACCCTGCCTGATTTGTAACTCCGGCTTGCAGGCATTGCTGATGGAAAGGAAGCTATTCAGACAGAACGGTTTAGGTATCCATGAAGGCTGTGACTGTCGTTGACCTTCAGTCTGTATTCCCCCATTTTGAATCTAACCATTGGTATTTAGGGCAGCTTTTTGCAAGCAAAGAAGCTTTTTGGATTGCTGTACAGGTAATCCTTGGCTTGCAACAATTCACTTAGTGACCATTCAAAGTTACAATGGCGCTGAAAAAAGTGCCTTATGACCACTTTTCATACTTACGACCATTGCAGCATCCCCAATCATGAGAGGCCGGGCGAGGTGAAGTGCCCCTCAACATGAGTGGGGTTGAGTGTTGGGCGTGCCCACCTAGTCACATGACTACCCAGCCATGCTTACCCTGATGGTCATTAGGGAAGAGAATCGGTTGTTAAAAATTATTTGAATCCCACCACTGTCTAGAAGGCAGTGGGATTTGATCTCAATTTATACTCTAGTATCTTGCCCTGTCAGTGTTGATGGGAGCCTTAGCAGTAGCTCTTTGGTTAGGTTGTTGCTTACTATTAGTTTGCTCCTCTGAGTTGGCAATTCCCTGACTGGAAGGAACAGAGAACAAACAGAGGAAGCTGCCTAGGGCAGTGATGGCTAACCTTTTGGGCACTGTGCCCAAAACAAGGTGTATGCAACCCATGTGCAAATAACCCCCCTGCACACGTGCCCTGCTCCCACGCAGAGACCCAGCTGGCCGGTGGGAGGCCTGCGCGCGCATGCATGGCGGAGCTGAGCTTGGTCGATGGCTCATGTGCCCAAGAGAGAGGGCATGCGTGCCATAGGTTCGCCGTCACGGGGCGAGGTTCACCTCCAGGTGAGATGGGCAGCATGTAAGTTGAAAATAAAAGAAACAAATAAAGAGTCTCTGATGTACATAGTACATTAGTAAAGGGACATAGGAACCTTGACACATAGACTCCAACTTCCAAACTCTTGTGAATTAGGTATTAGCTGATTGATTGGTTGATGTATTATATATAGCTTGCTCATCTCTTGCTCATCTCCCATCCTTCCCTCTGGTCCTTCCTTCTTCCTTCCTTCCTTCCTTTCTTCCTCCTTTCCTTCCTTCCTGCCCTCCCTCTTTCCTCCCTCCTTCCTTCCTATCCATCTATCTATCTAGCCTCTCTCTCTCTCTCTCTCTCTCTCTCTCTCTCTCTCTCTCTCTCTCTCTCTCTCTCTCTCTATCTATCTATCTATCTACCCTCTCTCCTGGTATCTACCATCTATCTATATCTATCTATCATTTTATTTATTTTATTTTATTTGTCAATAGCTTACAAGATAATAAACATAGGTATAAATACAGGAAATAGGTACAAATAATTGGGGACAATAGGACAGAGACGGTAGGCACGATTGTGCGCTTATGCATCCGAACATCTATCATCTATCATCTATCATCTATCATCTATCATCTATCTCTATCTCTATCTCTATCTCTATCTCTATCTCTATCTATCTATCTATCTATCTATCTATCTATCTATCTATCTATCTATCTATCTATCTATCTATCTATCCATCCATCCATCCATCCATCCATCCTTTATCATCTTTCTATCTGTCTCTCTGTCTCTTTGTTTCTCACTCTCTCTCTCTAGCTATGTATCTATCCATCCATCTATCATCTGTCTGTCTGTCTGTCTTCCCATCCATCCATCCATCCAATTAGCCACCGGATAATGCCAGGTGGTCCCTGCCCCTTTTAAGTGCCCTTCCCTGGTCGAGATCGTCAGGCCCAAGCCCGGAGTGGCGAAAGCACCCACTTCTGCTCTTTGTTGCAGACATGCCAGCTAAGACTAAAAGTTTTGTTAAGTCGGGGGATTCCTTGACAATAAAATTTATCTCCTCAATAAGCAATCAACATTATAATAAAGGAAAAATGCTTTGTGTGCACCTTTGAGAATGCATCGGATATTAATCTAAACATCAAATTAATTATGGTTTGCAAAATGAATAGTGGTGCATGAGGCCCTGATACTTCTCTGGCCCTCGCTCCTCTCCCCTTCCCCACTGCCGCTCCAGGCTGACTCCCCCTCCCCTAATTGTGGTCTGGGGGTGGGAAAAAGGGAGTGTGAAGGGTCCCCTTTCTTTATCCCTGTCTCTCCCTTCAGTGGGAATCTCCCTCATCCTGCTAGGACCAGAAGAAGATCTAGCAAAGAGAGTGAGTGCCAAACAGGGAAAACTTGATCAGCAGATGGAGAAGGGACAAATGCTCCAACTGACAATTGGACACCTTCAAAGAAGGTACGAAATGAGTAACTCAATCCCTGTAATGAATAGTGTTGCAGAGAATTCCTCCCTCCCTCCCTCCCTCCCTTTTCCTTCCTTTCTTCCTCCCTTTTCCTTCCTCCCTTCTGCCCTTTTCCTCCCTTTCTTCCTCCCCTTTTCTTCCTTTCTCCCTCCCTCCCTACTTTTTTCCTCCTTCCCTCCCTTTTCTTTCTTTCCTTCCTCCCTTTTTCCTTCCTCTGTCCCTCCCTCCTTTTTCCTCCTTCCCTCCCCTCTGCCCTCCCTTTTCTTCCCTCCCTCTTCCTCCCTCCCTCCCTCTTTTCCTCCCTTTCTTCTTTCTTCCCTTTATTTTCCTTCCTTCCTTTCCCTCCTCCCTCCCTCCATTTTCCTTCCTTCCTCCCGCTCTCTTTTCCTTCCTTCCTTCCTTCCTTCCCTTCCTTTTCCTTCCTCTCTTCTGCCCTTTTCCTCCCTTTCTTCCTCCCTTTTCCTTCCTTTCTTCCTCCCTTTTCCTTCCTCTCTTCTGCCCTTTTCCTCCCTTTCTTCCTCCCTTTTCCTTCCTCCCTTCCTCCCTTTTCCTCCCTTTCTTCCTCCCCTTTTCTTCCTTTCTCCCTCCCTCCCTCCCCTTTTTCCTCCCTCCCTCCCTCCCTTTTCTTTCTTTCTTTCCTTCCTCCCTCCTTTTTCCTTCCTTCCTCCCGCTCTCTTTTCCTTCCTTCCTTCCTTCCTTCCTTCCTTCCTTCCTTCCTTCCTTCCTTCCTTCCTTCCTTCCTTCCTTCCTTCCTTCCTTCTTTCTTTCTTTCTTTCTTTCTTTCTTTCTTTCTTTCTTTCTTTCTTTCTTTCTTTCTTTTCCTCCCTCCCTCCTTCCATCCTCCTCCCATACGAATTATGAATGACTTACGCATGTTTATCACATTTATGACCACTGCAGCGTCCCCATGGCTATGTTAGCAAAATTCAGCTGCTTCGAACTGAATCACCTTTACTATGGGCGCAGGGATTCCCCTCTGAGAAGCCAAGTCAAGGGGGAAGCCACTTAACAACTGCGTCGCTAACTCAGCCACTGCGTGATTCGCTTAATAACTATGGCAAGAAGAACCATAAAACAGGCCAAAACACATTTAACAACTATCTTGCTTAGCCACATAATTTTTTTGGTCACAAGTCAAGGATTACCAGCATTTTTCTGACCTGCATTCCCCTCCTACAAGTCCACTATTATTTTTTATGTCGTGTCCAGCCAGTTCAAAATCAATTACCAAGAACCCAAATCTGACCCAAGTATAAACCGACATATGCACACCCCAGAGATTTCTGTTCCCGTCACACCAGAATCTTCTCTCTGATTTTTGTTCATGGACAAAGGTTGGGATTGTCTATGTTTCCCTGTTGACATTCCATGCTTGCTTCCAACGGCCTCCTTGAACCTGGCCGAGGTCTCCATTTTTCATGTGGACAGACACCTTTGTTGGAACTGTTCATCCAAATGACGAATTTGGGACTCATGTTGAAGAATGTTGACTTCTGCCTCTGTACCCCCCCCCCCCGTTTTTGGCCTCTGTATACCCCCACTTCAGCTCATACATTCTTCTATTTCTTCTCACCCTAAAGCACAGTGGTGGATCAACCCACTTTTCAGAGTTGTAACCCATCTGGAATTTGGACATGAAGGGGAGAAATGCCCCCAAGTTGACATTGAGCTGGGCCTGGAGAAGATTGAAAAAGCAAAGGAGTTCCTCCTGAACTTCAATTTTTGAGGTCCTACCTGGCTGTTGCAGGAAGGCAAGAGTTGGGCAGGTGAGAGAAGTTCTGGAACCAATGCAGGTGAGCGGATAGCGAGCAGCTCATGAGGGGAGTGAAGTGATGGCAGGAAATGAATGCAAGGTGTTCCAAGTGGCACCTCCCACCCCGTCCAACAACATGGCATCCAAAACAATTAGCAGCAGCACAAGAGGAAAGAGGAGCGAGGATGGGGACCACCTACCAAGAGTTCAAACTTTGATGTTCCCACATGCATCCTGAAACACAACCCTTCAGGGTCCCAAAGGTGCTATTCCAAAAGGCAACTGGACTTCCTTGGTTTTTCTTGAAGACGTTTCTGAACGGAAGATGCTTCTTGGATGAGAACCAAAAGCCAAGAAAGTCCAGTTGCCTTTTGACAAAGCCAAGAGCCAGTTGCCTCTTCAAGCAAAGCCAAGAAAGTCCAGCTGCCTTTTGACAAAGCACCTTTGGGACAACCATGACCAGGATGACTGAGGATCTCCAACCCTTCTGTCTTTTGCCAAAGGAGATTGAATCCTGCTGATGACCAACTTCACCGTTGAGTTCACAGTCACCTCTCCTCTCTTCCTTCCCTTCTTCCCATCCCTCCTTCTCTGCTTTGGCATTCCACATTTCTCTCTCCATCCACCACCCTGACCAACCTCTCTCCTCCATTGCTCCTTTCCCTGTCCCTTCTCCCAGTGCAGAATGGGACAACTCGCCATGGCCAACGCAACGCAGCCAACTCAATGCAGCCAACTCAACGTGGCCAATTCACTGCGGGACGATTCAACAAATACAAAAGTTTAAAGGAATTTCAAATGGAAACCTGGCAAATAATAATCAAAGTAGGTCCATCCAGAAATAGAACCGTTACGATAATTTTGGCCAAAATGTTGCTACCCTTAATAAAAGCAACAGAGGTAAAGATAAATGTTTCCCTTGCACATACGTGCTAGTCATTTCTGGCTCTAGGCGTGATGCTCATCTCCATTACAAAGCCGAAGAGCCAATGCTGTCTGAAGATGTCTCTGTGGTCATGTGGCTGGCCTGACTAAACACTGAAGGTGCACTATTACCTTCCCACCAAAAGTGGTCCCTATTTTTCTACTTGCATTTTTTACATGCTTTCGAACTGCTAGATTGGCAGAAGCTGTTGGGACAAGTAACAGGAGCTCACTCCGTTACACGGAGCTAGGGATTCGAACTGCCGACCTTTCTAATGGACAGCTCAGTGTCTTAGCCACTGAGCCAAAGTAACAGAATGGATTGATTAGTACAGCATTGAATTGTCCCGCAAGGAGCTGACTGTGATAAGTTGGCCACGGCGAATTGCCCTAGAGACCTCCCCAACCCCCAGTGTATGGGGCTTCCCCATTCTCTGCAGCCAGGATTTGGGGTGTGCAACCCCACATATTCCCTTGTGCAGCAGGAAACACAGGAATTGAGTCGGAGACAATAAGAAGGAAGGAGGTGGAGAAGGTACAGGAAAGGGACGGGAGGGAAGGAAGGACAGAGTTGATCAACAAAGGTAAACTGAGAGGGGAGGGAAAAGTCAGCTGAATATAAATTTGCAAAAAAAACAGAAAATAAACCAAAATAAAAGTAGCAGTCTGAAGGAAACCAAAATAATAATAATAATAATAATAATAATAATAATAATAATAATAATAATAATAATAATAATGGTCAAAGTAGTTCAGAGAAAAGTTCCTTTCCTGGATGAATCTAATTGTTTTGTTATCTTTACCCACCAAAGCATTTACTTTGGTTTGTCGCCCGATCCACAAACACTTTCGAGGAGATGACATTACCGAATGGCAGGAACATCTGCATCAGCTCTGCGTCCCCAAACTCCTGGGGCAGATGGTAGATAAACAGGTTGCAGCCCTCTGGTCCTAGGGGGAAGGTGGAGGAGGACAGAGAAAGAGGGAGGGAGAGAAAGAGAGAGAGGGAGGTACGACGTCAGAAAGTGAGGATGTCTCAGTTAGGACAAAATATGGGTTCTACCCAGGGGTGGGCTTCTGGGGGCTCGCAGGGGCTCAGGAGAGTTCCTGGCTAAGACTCTGTGGGGCTTGGAGAGCCCCCAATAATCTCAGAAAGACAAGCAGTGAGGGAAAGCTCTTAATAGGCTTAATTGAACTTCTGGGCATTCAGCCATGAACATTTCACACCTGGTAAAAGTGTGGCAAGCTAGATAAACAATCCACTCAGCGGAGCCATTGAGAAAATCAGATAACATAGTCACTAGCCTCCATGGGGATTAATTCCCAAATAATAAGAATTACGTAAATCACCAGAAACTCCACTAAGACTCCAAGATCCCTCTCACAGTCACTGCTATTAAGCCTGTTTTCACCCAGTCTTTTATTTAAGTATTAAATGCATAAAATAATAAGCAACTTTTGGGTATATATTTTTTTTCAGGTAATTAGGGCAAAGAAGTGACGTCGAGCTGGCCACACCCACCCATTCACATGACCACCCAGCCACACCCACCCAGCCAGTCATTAGGACAGAGAGCCCCTTCCTAAAAAATTTGAAGCCCACCCCTGGTCCTACCACAACTCACTCATTGTCTTCTATAACCCAAAGTATCTGAGAAATGAAAATACGAATCATTGTGAGGCATAAAATAAAGAGGTAAACTTTCTTCCTGGTTATGTTGTTAAGATGGTCTGAAGGAGATCAGCTCAGCCCTGACACCTAACAGAAGCCAGTGGTTAAAAAACCATGTTGGGAAGGCATAAATATGCATAAAACGATACTTCTCACTTTTTAACCCACGAGAAGGAAACTGGTTAGAAACCTCAGAATTATTGGGTTTCTTTTCTCTCTGTTGAAGGACGCAATGAAACCTTAGTAGCTATATTTCCCTCCTGTGAAGAAGCAGGAGGAGGAGAAGTGGAGGAGGAGGAGGAGGAAGAAGAAAAAAGGAGGAGGAGGAGGAGGAAACAGAAACAGAAGGAAAAAGGAAAAAGAAAAGAAGGAAAAAGAAAAGGAAGAAGGAAGAAGGAAAAAGGAAGAAGGAAGAGGGGGAGAAGAAGAAGAAGAAAAAGAAGGAAAAAGAAAAGAAGGAAAAGAAGGAAAAGAAAAGGAAGGCGGAAGGAGGAGAAGAAAAAGAAGGAGGAGAAAAACGGAAGAGAAAAGGAAGAAGGAAAAAGAAGGAAGGAGGAGGAGGAGGAGGAAAAAGAAGGAAGAAGAGGAAGAGGATAATTTTTTTAATAATGGGATGAATCCTCTTTTTCAAGGATACCTGCAACAAAAAGCAGCATCTGCTTTCCAATGCCTTCTTAGAAAGATGTCATGTGGGAATGATATAATAAAGTTTCAGGAATTTCTACTTTCTGGTTCTTGAAATTTGAGAGGGAAGACACAGAGATATCTGCAGGACAGAGTGATAAATGTGAAGATGGACAATGAAGAATCAGTAACGCTACATACAGCCTTGGTAAGGCCACACTTGGAATACTGCATCCAATTGTGGTCACCATGATATTAAAAAAAGATGTTGAGACTCTGGAAAGAGTGCAGAGAAGAGCAATAAAGATGATTACAGGACCGGAGGCTAAAACATACGAAGAATGGTTGCAGGAACTGGGCCTGGCTAGTCGAGTGAAGAGAAGGACCAGGGGAGACAGGAGAGCAGTGTTCCAGTATCTCAGGGGCTGCCCCAAAGAAGAAGGAGTCAAGCTATTCTCCAAAGCACCTGAAGGCAGGACAAGAAGCAACAGATGGAAACTAATTAAGGAGAGAAGCAACCTAGAACTAAGGAGAAAGTTTAAGAGTGAGGACAATTAACTAGTGGAACTCCTTGCCTCCAGAAGTTGTGGGTGCTCCATTGCTGGAGGTTTCCAAGAAGAAACTGGACAACCATTTGTCTGGAATGATATAAGGTTTCCTGATTGTGCAGGAACCTTCCATCTCTGTTTCTTTTCCAGCTCTGTTATTATGTATTTTGATCTCTCTCTCTCTCTCACATACACACACACACACGCACACCCCTCCAGTGGGGAGAAGAAGGAACAAGAACATTGGCCTATCTAGACGAGTCTGTTTTTTTAATGCTTTCGCTTTTCATGGGGGCATAATTATAATGTCACAACACTGCAAATTACAACTTTGCCTTTCCTGTTAGAGCGAGGAATTCACAAAGGGGCTCTTCCCCTCCCCACTTTTTATGGACCGTTACTCAATCCTTGGCTGGCAGGTCAGTTCCGCCAAGTCAGGATTCTGACAGATGCCCATTTAAAGCTCATTAAAATTCCCTGGTCTCTGTTGTGATTGAAAGTCCTGTTCTCTCGCTGCATTTTCGTTTCGGATTAATAGAAAAGGGGAGCCTTGATGAAGACTTGCCGGATGCAAATTTTTTTCCAGGGTGCTTGCAAAGCTGAGACCGTGTGTGGATGTCATGCCCTTGTTGGAGTCTGATTCTGAGGGGGAGATTGAGGAGCTGACGGGGAGCGTGGATCTGGTGGCTGTGGAAGAAACGGAGGAAGGGCACAGTCTGGCTGGGCATTCAGAGGAAGACCCAAGGCCACGCCTTCTTCATCCTAGGGCACACAAGGAGGAACAGAGAAAGGAGCAATGTGGCTTACGGGAGAGGAAAGGGCCCTGATCCCATTCATTCATTGCAGCTGGGAGAACAGGATATAAGAAGGGCGTTTGCACGCAGCACCTTGCTGGAAGCAAAGCGTGATTTATCTTTGTCGAGGATTATCTTGATGTTGGCATCCTCCCAACTGTGTGTGCTTTGTTACCTTTTGGAAGTCTGCAATTTATTATCCTGCCCTGTTGTGTTAATTACTTCAGCGTGGTTTTTGTTGGTTTTTTAATTTCTCATTTATCTGTACTTTGGTTTCGGACTGCATTTCTTCCCTTTGTGGACTGTTTTTGGAAGAGTTTGATCTCCAGCCGAGGATAACTGGACATTTGGGGCCAAGTTGGAGCTATTAAAGGAAATTTATCTAATTTTGTGACTTTGTTATTTTTGTGCCACGCCCCTTTGGGTCATCACAGTGGATCTTCCAAGGTTCTGGTGGATTACATTCCAAGGTGCTCAGACCAGTGGTGGGATTCCACATTTTTTCCTACAGTGAGGAATAAGCAGATTATGTGGATGGACAATGAACCAAAAGAGCAGACATAGCATTAAGTTGCAGTGTTATTTAAAAGAAAAAAAATAGACATAATCGGTAGTCCACAAAGTACTAGGGAAAACTTCTGCAGCCTTCAACCAGCAAGTTGTCACTTTCTGGTCTACATCTTTTCTGGATATGACTAAACCGATGTCAGTTGGAGAAGTCGTAGGTAGAATTAACACAATACATGTGTGTCGTTCGGATTATAATAATGGGAGCATTATTCAGCACCAATTTATTTATTGAGCTGGGAACTTGGCTTTTGTGTTCCTCCTGTAATGCAATCTTTGTTGATTCTTCTGAATTATTCCCTTTCTCTTTGCATTCATCTTCTGCTTATAAAGAAATAATATCAGCACGTTGGCAAAAGGAATAGTTGAAAATGAGTTCATTTCTTTAAAAAATGCTGTAAGTTCTAATGTAAAAAAAAAGCGCTAGAAAAGAAATGTGCTAAGAAATTCTCTTTATACCAAGTTTTCTCATAGAGTTTGTATCCTTTCACAAACTTTAGGGGAATTGTGTAAGAATATTTTGGGGTTTTTTTTGGGGGGGGGGAATTAATGCCCAAAAGATACTTGGTGCAAGAATTCAGTGTGTTTCTGTTTTCTCTTCTCGGTGAATCCAAAATATTGTTCAGTGCTCGATGCATCCAGAAAAATCAATACTTTTCATACAAGGCTGTAAAACTCATCAACTGAACTATTTCAGAATTGGTGGTTTTCTCTATACACGTCCATTTACTCAAGTATTGATTACAATGGATAATAATAATAATAATAATAATAATAATAATAATAATAATAATAATAATAGAGGATGGGGAAAAATCCATCCACAGATGTTCCAGTGAGAAGAAAGTGGAAACTCAAATGACAATAGGTGTCTCAGGTTTAAAAAGACCACAAAAGCTGACTATATTCAGAATAACAAAGTTGGAAGGGACCTATTCCTCACCATACAAAAGTGATCAATGATTATCTTTGGGTGGTTATTGTCTTCTGCAAGGCCAGCCCATTGGTGAGTTCATCCTCAGGTTGAACATGCAAAATGAAATTTGAAGTAGAGAAAAGTAAAGTCTTACACTTAGGCAAGAAAAGCCAAAAGTACACCTATAGATTGGGTGAAAGCAGGCTCAATAGCAGGAACTGGGAGAGGGATCTTGGAGTCTTGGTGGTCAACCACTTAAATAGGAGCCAGCAGTGTGTGGCGGCAGCCAAAAAAGCCAATCCTAAATTGTATTAACAGAGGAATACAATCAAGCTCAAGGGAAATACTAATACCACTCTATAAAACCTTAGTAAGACCGCACCTAGAATACTGCATCCAGTTTTGGTCACCACACTATAAAAAAGATGTTGAGATTCTAGAAAAAGTACAGAGAAGAGCAACCAGGATGATTAGGGGACTAATGAATGGTTGCAGGAACTGGGCTTGGTTAGTCTAGTGAAGAGAAGGACCAGGGAGACAGGAGAGCAGTCTTCCAATATTTGAGCGGCTGCTCCAGGGAGGAGGAAGGGGTCCAGCTATTTTCTAAAGCACCCGAAGGCCAGACAAGGAATAATGGACAGAAACTGATCAATGAGAGATTCAATCTGGAAATAAGAAGAAATTTTCTGACAGTGAGAACCATCAACCAATGGAACAAAAGTTGCCTTCAGAAGTTATGGGAGCTCCATCACTGGAGGCTTTCAAGAAGAGACTGGACTGCCATCTGTCAAAAATGGTGTAGGGTCCCCTTGGGGTGGGGGGTGGGTTGGACTAGATGACCTATAAGGTCCCTTCCAACTCTGTTAATCTGTATATGAATCTTGAGTTCCTTCCCAGTAGGATATTGCAAGTTCTCCACCAGGCTTTGAGAATTGCATGTCAGAAGTTAGAAGTTGAAGGTATAAGTAAATTAAGAATTCCTGTGGGTTCCAATCAGGTGTGTTCATGGTGGCTGGAAGGATGAGAGGTTTGAGGGAGGAGGAATGTAATGGAAAGAGAACACTTGCAGGAGACCAGAGTATGCAATCAAGTTTATCCTTACAAGATTTTCTTCCTTAGAATCCTGGCATTGACATTTATCCAGCTTCAAGAGAACTGGGGATGATCAGATTACATGAGACTCACCCCAAATTTAGTGAAAGGAAATGTGGCAGATATACGGTAGGCAGGTAAGTAGGTAGGTAGATAGATAGATAAATAGATTAAATAGGGTAAATATAGATAGATTATAGAAATATGATAGTAAAGATAGGATAGATGATAGATAAATACCGGTAAATGGATAGCTGGATAGCTAGATGATGGATACATACATAGATAAATGATAAATGATAGAAAGATGATAGCTAGATAAGAGATAGATAAATAGATAGATAGATAGATAGATAGATAGATAGATAGATAGATAGATAATGGATGGGTAAGATATTTGTTTGTTTATTTATTTATTAGATTTATTAAATGTATTTGCCATCCATCTCACCTTGAGGTGATTCAGATAGATGGATGTATAAAATGATTGATAGATGATTAGATGTGTGTGTGTGTGTGTGTGTGTGTGTTATGAATGTGTGTATATAGATATAGATGGATATAGATGGATAGATAGATAGATAGATAGATAGATAGATAGATAGATAGATTAGACAGACAAACAGATTAGATAGATAGATAGCTGGATAGTTGGATAGCTAGATAGATAGGTACAGATGGATGGATGGATGGATGGAAGGAGAGAGAGATGATAGAGGGATAGATAGAGGGATTGATAGATAATACAGATGGATGGATAGATGCAGAGAGAGATGATAAATAGATAGATGGATGGATGGATAGATAGATAAATAGATATGATATAAATGGAGATGAATGGACAGATAATCAGATAATCAGACAGACAGACAAATAGAGATATTAGGACCGGAGGTATGAAGGAAAATACCTGAAAAAAATGCCAGCTTTCATGGATTAGATTAATTTTCTTACTAGGCTTCAAGGAAAATTGAATTACAGTTCAAAGCTGCTTTGCCCAGCAGGGGCATCCATGTAAGTTGAAATAGAAGAGGGGAGAACAAATGTTAAAAGGATGGTTTCAACCATGGGGTCAAAGTCTCCAGGAAGCCTCCAGCCAGTGGCTTCTTCTCAAGGCTCACGTGATCCACTGTGAGAGGGTTGCCAGAGGAGGCAAAGAGCTGTGGGCTCTCCAAATTGGTGTCATAAAAAATCTCAAGGATAAAGAAAAATTCCACCATAGGAAAAAAAAGTACACATTTGGATAAAAGTGGATCAAATAAGCAGTGAAACTTTTGAACTTGGCTCCCTTCAGCATGTTGTCCTGGAATTATGCATTAACAATCCTCTTGAGAAATAAGGTCTCTGTCTTTAGAGTGTGTTGTTGTCTCTATTGTAAGTCAGAAACCCTCCCAAGATGTACATTACATCTATAAAGTTCAAGAACACGAAGATTTTGCCTATTCCTCCCCACCCTCCTTTTCATCTTATCTTAAAGTTCCTGGCTTTTGACACCAGTGGCTGTAAACAGAAGGCAGATAAACCAAGACATTTGGTGAAAATCAAGTTGAAAAACATGGCAGTTTGTTCTTTTCTCAATCATAGATAGTCCTTGACTTGCAATCGTTCATTTAGCAACTGTTTGAAGCTACAATGGCACTGAAAAAAGTGACTGATGATATCTACCTATCTATCATCTCTCTCTCTCTCTATCTTATCTATCTGCTTTATCTATCTACTGTATCCAGGGGTGGGATTCCAAAATTTTAACAACCGGTTCTGTGGGCGTGGCTTAGGTGGTAGGCGTGGCTTGGTGGTCATGTGACTGGGTGGACATGGCTTGGTGGTCATATCACATTGAGGCACGCATCTCCTCGCCTGGCCTCTCATGACTGTGGGGATGCTGCAACTGTCGTTAAGTGTGAAAAACGGTCATAAGTCACTTTTTTCAGTGCCATTGTAACTTTGAATGGTCACTCCACACAAGCAAAGTACCAGCAAAGGAGGGGAAAAAAACTCCAGAGAAGTTCCTGAGACAGGAAGTCTAGTCCTGCCAAGAATGAAATAAGGGTTAATGGAGAGGCAGTTTCTGTAAGCAACACCAGAATGTTTCCTTCCTGCCTTCCTTACAGGATTAGGCCAGTAATTTCTTCTGACAACCGATTCTCCGAACTACTTATAATGTTAACAACAGGTTCTAGAGAATAGGTGCGAACTGGTAGAATCCCACCCCTGACTGTATCTATCATCTCTCTCTCATCTCTCTCTCATCTGTCTATCTCTATCTGTCTGTCTGTCTGTCCCTCCGTCTATCCACCCATCCATCTATTGTATCTGTCTGTCTTTGTCTGTCTATATCTGCCTACCTACCTACCTACCTACCTATCTCTATTATCTATCAATCTATCTATCATCTCTGTCTATTATCCATCCATCCATCCATCCATCCATCCATCCATCCATCCATCCATCCATCCTTCCATCCATCTTTCTATCTATCTAATCTATCTGCTGTATCTATGTACTGTATCCATCATCTATCAATCTATCTATATCATCTATCAATCTATCTCTCTATCTCTCTATCATCTCTCTCTCTCTTTCTCTCTCTCTCTCTCATCTGTCTCTCTCTCTGTCTCTCTGTCCATCCATCCATTCATCCATCCATCCATCCATCCATCCATCTTATTTATCTACCGTATCTATCTACTGTATCCATCATCTATCTATCTATCTATCTATCTATCTATCTATCTATCTATCTATCTATCTATCCATCCATCGATCTTAATAGACTTATATAATGCTTCACACCGCTTTACAGCCCTCCTTAAGTAGTCTCTGACCCCCAACAAACTTGGTCCTCATTTTACTGACCTCAGAAGGATGTAAGGCTGAGTCAACCTTGAGCCAGTCAGGATCAAACTTCTGGCAGTGGGCAGAGTTAACCTGCAATACTGCATTCTGACCACCAAGACACCATAACTGTATATCATCTGTCTGTCTGTCTGTCTGTCTGTCTGTCTGTCTATTTATCTATCTATTCATCTATCACAATAGCACTTACGTACATATTGCTTCATGGTGCTTTCCAGCCCTCTCGAAGCGGTTTACAGAGTCAATCTCTTGCCCCCCAACAATCTGGGTCCTCATATTATTGACCTCAGAAGGAGGGAAGGCTAAGTCAACCTTGAGTCCGTCGGGGTCGAACTGCAGCCAGTGAGCAGATTTAGCCTGCAATACTACATTCTAACCACTGCAACACCAAGGCTCTTATAAATAACTTATCCTTTTCCCTTGATTTACTGTTGACTTGGCCACCTCTAACAAGATGTCTCTTCTGCTCTGAGCCCTGGATACCTACAATATCCTATGGGACAGTTGGTTTAGCCTTGTTTCTGAAGCTAGAGAAAGTCCAAGGTCATTTTAGCATTTCAGCCTCTCAAAGACTTATTGTTGTGGCCCACCAGCAGCCAACAAAGCTGGCGACAGACTCAGACTCCAAGCCCAATAAAGGTTTGTCAGGTGGGGAGGAACATGGGCCAGAGCTGAAGTCGGGAGAAAGTTCTGACGAAGGCTCTGTCAAAGGCAGAGATGGGGCCAGGCCCGTTCGACAATTATCATCTGCCTTTGGAGTTGGAGACCAGTGAGGCAGAAGAATAGCTGGAGCCTATTCCCAGTGTGCGCATGCACAGAGCTGCCAGGAGAAGGGAACCAATTAAGGAACAAGGGTCAACTCAGGAGTAAAGGCTCAAGTGGACAGTGAACGGCCCCTCCCATAGGGAATAAAGAGGAGCGAAAGGGGAGTGGGGTTTGCAGGGGACAGTTAGTTCAATTCATGAGGGTGAAGGTCTGTTCCTGACTTCTTGCTAAGTCATTGCTGCTACAGCATGGCGTTTAGAAGCTATCGGCTTGGCAACTCTCCAAGCCCAATAAAGGTCTGTCGTTGTGAAATCTCATGAAAGACTGTTTGCTGGGACTTTGCTGGAGAGGAATTCACTGTACCCTAAATAAAAGGGATGAGGAGTCGGTTTTATGATCTCGGGAAGCCCAGGTCAGAAAACTCACCTTCTCTCTGTTGCTGTGGTATCATGGGAGGTGGCTGTGGGAAGGCTTGGCCTATCTGACCATAGGCAGCAGGATAAGCAGCTAGAGGGAGAAAGGAAGAAAAGTAGACTTTAAGGCCCTTGCAGAAACAAGAAAGGAAACTTATTATCTTCTCAACCAAGAATTCAATCTCATGGGTCAGAAACAGTCTTTTGGAAGAACATCCCTGTTGTAATGACGAGGCAGTCGAGTTGTTTGATCGTGAACAACTGAATCATGATGATCTTTATTGGAGTCCAGTCTTGCATTTATACACATTTTTAGTTATCCTCCATCATTGGTTAACTTTGGTTACTGCTTAACTTTCGTTACTGTTTAGCATAGTAATTAACACAATTAATTATCTCTAGTTAAAGTCTAACATATGTTTACTTCCTCTCTCTAATCCTCCTTTAGATGAGTGACGTTGTTTGCCTGAGTTGTATTTGCTTGGAAACACTCTTTCTCTGAGGTTTGCCATCCGAGATTGGAACATTCCTGCAATTACAACTCTACACTTCCCAAAATTTAGGAAGCTAAACTTCCTGACATTCAACATTAGAAGGAGGAGATAGAATAGCTCGGAAGAGCTAAAGGAAGTTCAGCTTCCCAAAGGAAACTGGATTTCCTTGGTTTATTTCCTTTCAAAACATCTTGCTCCTCATCCAAGAAGCTTCAATCAGAATAGAGCTGGTGTTGTGGTTCGCTGGCAGCGGGTGTGGACAGCTGAGGTCTGGGAGAGCGAGGAGTAAGATGAGGGGCCTGTGTGTGATGCAGGGATGGGGCCAGGACCATCAGGGAGTGGAGTGCTGCCTTTGGAGATTGGGGAGGATGGCAGCAGTGAGGAAGAGGACCCCGAGGAGCCTGTGCCCAGTGCACATGTGTGCAGGGCTGTTCAAAGGAAAGAGCAACTGCAGCAGCACAGGTGACTCAAGAATAAGGCTGCAAGGTAGTGGCCCCTCCCTTAAGAGATAAAAGCCAGCTGAGAAACCGGAGTTCTTTGCAGGAAGCAAAGAAATTTTTGCACTCGAGCCTTGTGGACATTCAGACTCTCTTAGTTTGTGTTTGGAAACTCTTTGTGTTTGAAATATTTCTTAGTAAACTTTATCTAGTGTTCTTGGCAACCTGGCACCACCTTGGCAAGACTTGTTCTTACCAGAGACCGTTAGTTTGAAACAGCCTTTTAACCAGGAAGGAACGGAATTCATAAGGAGTCATTAAAAGGTTTTGCTGTTACCTCCGTTTGGTGTTTGTTTCCTTGCAACAAGGTTTGGGTCAGAACAGCTGGAAGGGACCTCGGAGATCTTCTAGTCCAGCTCCCTACACAAGCAGGAGACCTTATATCATTTTACAAAGGTCCCTTCTTACAGACCTCCAGTAATGGAGCATCCACAACGTCTGTTGGCAAGCTACTGTTTAATTGTCCTCACTGTTAGGAAGTTTCTTCTTAATTCCAGGTTGCTTCCCTCCTTGATTAGTTTCCATCCATTGTTTCTTGTCCTGCTTTCTGGTGCTTTGGAGAATAATTTGACCCTCTCTTTTTTGTGGCAGCCCCTCAAATATTGGAACTGCTATCCTGTCCATACCCCCCTTCGTCCTTCTTTTCTCTAGACTGGCCAAACCCAAATCCTGCAACTGTTCTTCAGACATTTTCATCTCCAGGCCTTTAATTGCCTTAGCTGCTCTTCTCTGCCCCTTTCCCAAAATCTCAACATTTTTTGGGTAATGTGCTGACCACAACTGGATGCAGTATTCCAGGTGTGACCTTACTAAAGTTTTATAAAGCGATAATCATACTTTATAAAGTATTAAGTAGTTATAAAATGTTAGTATTCATAAAGTACCTAAGGATTAATGAAGCAGTACTTCTTCTGAAACTTCAGGAATTGAAGAATAAACAACAGAAGAACAGAGTTGGAAGGGTCCTCGGAGGTCATCTAGTGCAACCCCCTGCTTGAGCAGGAGACCCTATATCTCATTTTTCAAACAATCTCTTCTTGAAAACCTCCAGTGATGGAGCAGCTACAACTTCTGGAGGCAAGGCATTCCCCTGATAAATTTTTTCCAATTGTCAGGAAATGTCTTAGTTACCAAAGAATCTTCTTGGATGAGAAGCAAAATGTTTTCATGGGAAAAACGACAATAACAACGACAAGAAAGTCCGGTTGCCTTTTGGAAGAAGCACTTTGGGGACAACCATGAGCTGCATGACTGAGAATCTCTGCAGATGTTAGATGTTCACCTTCCACGGTTGTGCAAATCATGTGCCTCAATTGGGCATTTGGAATGGTGAATTTATTACATCAACCAGTTTGACGGATGGGGAAAAAAATTGGGTGGCCCATGAACGATGAGGAGTCACAAAAACAGCCAATTTCAACAATTTCAAGATGCAGAAGGTAGACCAGGATGTACTGAGAGAACAAGCCTCCAATGGTTTAATTATGAAAAATACAGAAATGGTCTCCTTCCAGTCAGTTTAATGCACAGGCATTGTTCCTATTGTTCTCTAGCAATGAGATGCGAGATGATCTTCTTCTGAGACTTCATTTCTTGGTCTAGCCCCAGCTTGGCATTTGCTCATGGTCTCCTACACTCAAGATCGTTCTTGGTCGTCTGATTCAAAACTAGCCAAGATTGGCTAGAAGTTGCCATGTTTACGTTGTTGCCAAGGAAATGACATGGAGGTCTCTTGGAGATAAGCTTGATTCCTTACCTTTTTATCCTAAACCTTGCCTGATACCTGTTCCTCAACAGGTTACATCAGCTTAACTTTTTGCAGAAAATGGCAGAGAAATGCCGATGGTACAATTTAAAGCAACTTCCCCCATAGGATACCCTCTAAATGTACTTGGGCTGCAAATCACAGAATTTTAGTATATGGAGATGATGATGATGGTGCTGCTGCTGGTGGAATTAGCCAATCCTAACTTATTTGGGGCATGTCTTAACTTCATATGGCTTAATGTAGACCTTCTACTGTCAAGCCCGAAATTGACATATGTCTAGCCATGTTAGTGAGGCTTAGTATATATTCTTTTTAAATGGACTTCATCATTTGGAAACTTGACATCTACCTTACCAAAATAAGAAGACAACAAATATAGAATAACAGAGTTGGAAGGGGTCTTCTAGTCCAACCCCCTGCTTAATCAGGAATCATGCACCACTTGAGACAAATGGTTATCCAATCTCTTCTTAAAATCTTCCAGTGTCGCAAAATTCATAACTATTGGAAGCAAGTTGTTCCACTGATTAATTGTTCTAACAGTCAGGAAATTTCTCCTTAGTTCTAAATTGCTTCTCTCCTTGATTAGTTTCCACCCATTGCTTCTTGTCCAACCTATGTAGGGTATAACTATAACATAGTGTGTAGGGTTAGACTTTTCCAAGTTGATGCTCAATCTTCTCATTCCCAAACAAGGTGGCTACAACTCTCATCACTCAGAATAACAACAGAATAAGAGAGTTGGAGGTGACCTTGGAGGTCTTCTATTCCACCCCCCCGTGCTGAAACAGGAAACCCTATACCATTTCAGTCAAGTGGTTGTCCAACCTCTTCTTTAAAAATTCCAGTGTTGGGGCATTTACAACTTCTGGAGGCAAGTTGTTCCACTGGTTAATTGTTCTAACTGTCAGTAAATTTCTCCTTAGATCTAGATTGTTTCTCTCCTTGGTTAGTTTCTGTTAGGGATAACATTGTTTACCCTAACTGGTTTAGGTAAAATAATAACTAAGTAATCATAGTTTGTTAGTTAAAGTGTCTGCAGCTTTAACTATGGGAAAGTAATTAAGGGAGTGGTTGTGAAAGCACTTTAAAAAGAAGCAAGACGACAGCTTGCTCTCTCTCTGGCTTTCATGATCCCTGATTACTGCATGGACTCAAGACTGCGTTACTCGAACGGGAGAGAAACAAAGGACTGATTTGTAAGTGAACTGACATAGGATATTCCGCACGGACTTTGCTAACTGAATATCCTTGAATGGACTGACTAAATGATACATGACTAATGGACTGTTATTTTGACTATGCTATAAATGGAATAAACTATATTTTTGATAGCACAAGCGTATCTGTTATTTTTACTGTATGTTAATAAACATACAAGCTTAGCTCACTCATTTATCTGTGTGCCTATCTGACTAACGCTGCACATTCTGTTTAGCTTGTCTCCCTAACCCTGGTTGGGGAAACCAGGCTTAACACTTTCCATCCATTGCTTCTTGTCCTTCCTTCTGGTGCTATGGAGAGTAGCTTGACCCCTTCCTCTGTGTGGCAGCCCTCAAATATTGGAGGACTGCTCTCCTGTCTCCCCTGGTCCTTCTCTTCACTAGACTAGCCAGGCCCAGTTCTTGCAACCATTCTTCATATTTTTAGCCTCCAGTCCCCTCATCATCTTCATTGCTCTTCTCTACATTCTTGTTAGAATCTCAGCCAATTGGAACCCAGCCCATAAATCTGGATTGCACAAAGGTGTAGAATTAAATCTCAGCACCTCGAGTGATCTGTATAACAGAGGCCTCCGTACGGCCAACGGCAAGTGGAAAGGCTCCTCCGATCTCAAACGGAATCCAAAATAATGAACCTCTGGGGTCCCCAGCAGGAAGCAGGAAAGCAAGCAAGTGTCCATTTGCATACTTGGACTTTAATTAAGAGATGCAGCTCTTGGCATCGAACATCTCAACATGACCTATCTGTCAAGCCGTACACGCAATTAAGAGGGGGAATGAAATGCCAACCAATGCAAGTTTTGAAATTTACATCTCCGGATCCCACCGCAAAAAACACCCCCTGCACAGCAAGGACTCATGGGTGTCCTTTGCACCATAGGAAGCAAACTAATTGGTTGAAGCAACAAGCTGGATTTGTTAGGTGTAAAAAGATACTGAGGCACCTGTTCTGAATATTTTCTACAATATCCTGGTGAAATTGTGGCATGTCCTAAACTGCACGAGCGACCCTTGAGTTGAACTAATCTCCCGGTTCCCAAATCTGTGCACAATTTCTTAACCCAAGCATGGAACATATTTATCTAAGAAAATTTATATGTGCGCCAAGCACAGGTGGGATTCAAGTTTGCAACTCACCTTCTGCTGTTTAGAACTGTGTGTAAAACAGCTGAGCTGGAAAATCCAGAAATAAAGCACACAGACTAGAATTGGGGCGGGCAGACGGGCCCAATAGCTGATCGTCGGAGCAAAACCAGTTTGCTCCCAGCAGATCTTTGGAGTAACCGGTTCACCTGAACCGGTAGAATCCCATCCCTACAGCCAAGTCACTCACAGTGACTCTGAACAATAATTCCACATGCCTCCTGCTGACAACACTCAAATGATAAGGATAAGGATTAAAAATGGTCCAATTCAGAACAGAGATGGAAGGGACCTTGGAGGTCTTCTAGTCCAGCTCAAGCAGGACACCCTATACTATTTCAGACAAGTGGTAGTCCATTCACTTCTTAAAAGCCTCCAGCGATAAAGCACTTACAACTTCTGGTGGCTAGCTGTTCCACTGGTTTAATTGTCCTCATTCTAAGGAAGTTTCTGCTGAGTTCCATTTTTCTTCTCTCCTTGATGAGTTTCCATCCCTTGTTTCTTCTCCTGCCCTCTGTTGCTTTGGAAACGAGCCATTGGATGGGTTCCATCCAGAGATGGTATTCAGCTGGTTCTGACTAGTTCTGGAGAACCAGTAGCAGAAATTTTGAGTAGTCCAGAGAACCGGCAAATCCCACCTCTGACTGGCTCCACCCTCACCTATTTTCTGCCTCCCATCGAGTCCTAGCTGATCAGCTGGGTTTCCTTTGGTTACCCTGCACAGGAGAACGGAGCTGGAAAGCAGGTTAGTGGGATGGGAATGGGATTTTGCAGTAATCTTCCCCTGCCACACCCACCCAGCCACACCCACATAACCGGTAGTAAAATGATTTGAATCCCACCACTGGTTCCATCCCAGTCTTGGCTCCCCAATCTCATTGGCAAAACCAGGTCTACAAGGCCTTCAAAAATAGTGTCAAAATGAGGGCCAATCTTATCTGTGTAGGGAAGATGTTTCACAGGGAGGGAGCCACCGCTAAGAAGGCCCTTCTCCTTGGTCCTGCTAGATGGACGTTCTTAAGAGAGGAGAACTGTAACATTTTTTGCCTCTCCATTCTGGTGGGTCAGATAAATGTGAGCGGGATTAGATGGTCCTTTGAATATGTGTCTTTCCTTTCTTCTTGGATGCATCTTGATTGCCAATTGGGCCTCAAAGCCTGGATTTTTTTTAGCTTGATTTTACTCACTGCTTATGTATTGTTTACTACAATGTCCCCATCACGGAACTACCAACTCAGACAAACAATGAGTAGACCACAGCCTAATCAAGGAACCATCAAGACCATTTCCACCAATGCTGATGTAGGTTAAGCCACCAGTATATAAACAGACACCAAACGTCACTCCCTTCTAGCACTGACGATGTTACCTAGTTGGGTAACGAAATATCTGCAAGAAAACAACCATGATCAGAGAGCACCAAGGACCCCACAGTTCAAAGATGAGTATAAATATTCTCTTAATGAAATCACTTGGTATATAAACAGAGAACAAACCCCACTGTCTTCTAGCACTGATGAGGTTACCTAGTTGGGTCATGAAACATCTGCAAGGAAACAACCAAACTTGGAGAGCAGCAAGCACCTTTCATTTTAGCCCCGAGCTACACATATTCTCCTTGATTGATAAACCTAAAAAAATAAACAAATGCCTCTTCAGGCAAAGCACAGATGTTGCCCCTTTGCCCTGCTGAGATACAGTGGATGAGATGAACCATGAATGTGATTATTCTAAGCCCCCCCCACCCCCCCCGAAAGTGAAAGGGTTATTGGGGGAAAGTGTTAATACTAACGACCTGCGTATTGCTGTACTCCAGCGTATGCCTGTTGCAAAGGATCAGCCGTGGTGGGGCTTTGTGCTGCAAAGACACAAAGAGAGAGAGAAGAAAAGAGAGGTTGAAAGGCATGGTCAATATCTCTGGGAAAGACAACACAAAACAACACATCTGGTGATGTCGGTCTAAGAGAATGACAGAGTTGGAAGGGACCTTGGAGGTCTTCTAGACCAACCCCCTGCCCCCTACACCATTTCAGTCAAATCTCTTCTTAAAAAAACCTCCAGTGTTGGAGCGTTGACAACTTCTGGAGGCAATTTGTTCCACTTATTAATTGTTCTAACTGTCAGTAAATTCCTCCTTAGTTGCTTCTCTCCTTGGTTAGTTTCAGTCTATTGCTTCTTGTCCTGCCTTCGGGTGCTTTGGAGAATAGATTGAACCCCCTTCCTCCTCCTCTCTGTGGCAGCCCCTCAAATATTGGAAGGCTGCTCTCCTGTCTCCTCTGGTCCTTCTCTTCCCTAGACTAGACCTACCCAATTCCTGCAACCGTTCATCGTATGTTTTAGCCTCCAGTCCCTTAATCATCTTTGTTGCTCTCCTCTGCACTTTTTTTTTCTAGAGTCTCAACATCTTTTTTATAACCCGGTGACCAAAACTGGTTTCAGTACTCCAAGTCTGATCTTACTAAGGCTTTGTAAAGCAATAGTAGAACTTTTCCCGGATCTTGATTCTATCCCTCTGCTAATGCAGCCTAGGATAGCATTCACCTTTTTGAAGGCAGAAGCACACGGCTGACTCATACAGGGAGCCTTCAATTGGCCATAATCAAGCCCAACATTTACGGTTGTTCAGTGAACCGTTTGTCAAGTGAATCCGTCCCCTTGTACTGCTTTTCTTGCCACCTTTGTTAAGGGAATCATGGCTTGTTGTTAAAATCAGGGACACAGTCGTTCAGTGAATCTGAGTTCTCCATGGACTTTGCTTGCCCACAGGTTGTGGAATGACTCCCGATCATTGCAACCGTCATAAATGCAAGTCAGTGGTTCAAGCATCCGAATGTAAGTCAGGTGACCACTGACTGGGATGCTGCCCATGGTCATAAGTGTGAAAAATGGTCATAAGTCATTATTTTCAGTGCCATTGTAACTTGAACAGGCACTAAATGACTACTGTGTTTCCCTCCAAATAAGACCCTGTCTTATATATGTTTTTGCCACCAAAACAAGCACCAGCTCTTATTTTCAGGGGATGTTATCCACTGACTAACTTCACTTGCATTTGTTGCCCCTGGCCTCCTTTTCGCTGTCAAGAAATCCTTGCCAGCCTTGCTGGCTGCAGAAGAAATGAGCCAGCAAGGCAGGTGTCGGAGTGTGCGAGGCCTGGCTACAACCGTCCAAAGGTAAGGAGTAGGGCAGCTCCATCCACCCCCACACCCACCCTAGCTTAATTTTTATGCATGCACTCTGGAGTGGGTGAGATCTTAATTAGGGCTTATTTTGAGGGTCGGGCTTATATTGGATGCATGTGTAAAAATCAAGCTAGGACTTACTTTCAGGGTAGGTTGTATTTTCAGGGAAACAGGTTATCTGTATTTAGTGTCTTTCTCCTAGACCTTTTTCACATTTATATAAACATTTTACAAAAGCTGGCTGTGAGTTTTATTTATTAGATTCGTGGGCCGCCCATCCTGCCTACTCTAGCAATGGTGCATAAATATCATTGGAAAAAGAGACAAGGAAAAGTCGAGGAAAAAGCAAGTTATTAATAAAGAGCATGAAGGGTTTTCAGGCGCTGTAAGTTGGACAAGAAATAATTTCCAAAATGACATTGATATAAATCTACATTTTAAAATATTGCACATCAGTCTGGGAGTTGAAAAAAATATGTTGAAATAAATCAGCATTAAAATAAGATTATTGCAAGATAATTGGCAATTTTAAGCAGCATGATTTGAATGACAAATTATACGTTACAATAAGTTCTCTCTGGTTTGACAAATCTTACACGTTATAATCTTATGCTAGGAGAAACCCAGACTTAGGATGTGGCATGCAAAAAATGATAATCATAAAAAAAAAAAAATATCCACATCATGTTAAAATCTCCCATCGCATTTTAAAATATGCAGCTCATTTTGACGTTGATACATAAGCCCCTGACTTAATTTGCCCTTCTTTCATGAAATAAATTATTTGTGTTTTTCGGTAAGAAAGATAGAAAATGCTGGCAGTTGTTATCCTGTTCGAAGTCAGCTTGATATATTTTATAAAAATACTAGCTTGATACCTGTACTTTGCTACAAAACTATGTGGTCGGGCTTAGTTTTTTGGGAGGAAAATAAGGGGAAAAATTGTCCCTTTGCTGACCAGCATCCATCGGTATTCGTCTGGCTAGTGTCCTGTCAGTGTGTGAGAAAGTTGAGGGCTGTTTGGAAACTGAAGCAGTAGTTGCTGTGTGAGCAAGAAGGAGACAGCAAGGAGCCTGGGCGTGGCTTAGCTCAACTGTTCTGTACTAAAGCTGCTTGGTGCTGTGAAACTGAAACTCCTCTGCTTATGTTTTGCATTTGGAAGAGATTTTTTTTCCAGGTGGGGAAGGGGAGTAGAACTCCACAGCATCAGAGCATGTTGTTAATAATAATAATAATAATAATAATAATAATAATAATAATAATAATAATAATAATAATATAGGAAATAGTAATCCTCTGATGGTCATTTTGAAAAATCCTTTCTTAGTGAGCCCCTAGAAGCCAAGAGGAACATACATGTCAAATTTCAGGTTTGTAGGCGTTACGGTTCTGGAGATTTTGTGATGATGCATGAGGGGTATTTTGCTTTTATATATATAGATAAAGTTTAGTAATATTCAGTTTAAACAAAATAATGGCCTGTTAAAAAAATTCTACCTTTAAAATCTGTTTTATTAATCTAATAAAACAGATTTTAAAGGTAGAACTGAAAAGGAAGGAAAGGAAAGGAGAGGAAATTGATGTTTTGTCGATGGTATATTAATCTAATACACCATCGATAAAACATCGATTTCTTCTTGGTGTAATATTAACTGTAAATTTGATATTTCTCTTCCATTGATAATTTCCCTCATTGCCAATCAATTGCACAGACAGGCCTTGACTTATGACCACAGTTGAGTGCGAAATTTCGGTTGCTAACTGAGACATTTGTTCAGTAAGTCCCACCCCCCACCCCCATTTTACGACCTCTCTTGCCACAGGTGTTCAGTGAATCACTGCCATTGTTAAACAAATCCAGCTTCCCTGGAGATGCTGCAATGGTCATTAAGTGTGAAAAATGGTCATAAGTCACTTTTTTCTGTTTCATTGTAACTTGTATGGTCATTAAGCAAACTGTTGTATGTTGCATTGTTCAAATTCTGAATCCACTTGGTCATAACTATGCTTAACTGGCTGAGTTCCTAAATTGTACTTCAGTAAGTTTTAAATAAATCTTGCAAAATGATTAAAACAAAATGGTTTGTTTTTTTAAATTCGGTGGAATCTGTCTTTGTTCCAACTTACAGAGTACAGGATACCAGAGGTACCTTGGAGGTTTTCTAGTCTAACCCATTGCTCAAGTGGGAGAAGACCCGATACTATTTTGGACAAATGGCTGTCCAATCTCTCCTCTCCTCTCCTGTCCTCTCCTCTCCTCTTCCATTCCATTCCACTCCCTATTTTCTGTTCTATTCCATTCCATTCCATTCCATTCCATTCCATTCCATTCCATTCCATTCCATTCTATTCTACTTCATTCCATTCCATTCTATTCTATTCTACTCCACTCCACTCCACCCTCCATTCCATTCCATATTTTCTATTCTATTCTATTCTATTCTATTCTATTTACTCTACTCTACTCTAGTCGAGTCCCCATTTTCTCTTCTCTTCTCTTCTCTTCTCTTCTCTACTCTACTATTATTCCATTCCATTCCATTCCATTCCATTCCCTATTTTCTTTTCTTTTCTTTTCTTTTCTTTTCTTTTCTTTTCTTTTCTTTTCTTTTCTTTTCTTTTCTTTTCTTTTCTATTCTATTTACTCTACTCTACTCTACTCTAGTCGAGTCCCCATTTTCTCTTCTCTTCTCTACTCTACTATTATACTATTCCATTCCATTCCATTCCCTTATTCTATTCTATTCTATTCTATTCTATTCTATTCTATTCTATGCTATGCTATGCTATGCTATGCTATGCTATGCTATGCTATGCTATGCTATTCCTATTCTATTCTATTCTATTCTAGTCCAGTCCAGTCCAGTCCAGTCTACCTACTCTACTCTACTCTACTCTACTCTACTCTACTCTACTCTACTCTACTCTATTCTATTCTATTCTACTTCATTCCATTCAATTCCATTCCATATTTTCTATTCTATTCTATTCTATTCTATTCTATTCTATTCTATTCTATTCTATTCTATTCTATTCTATTCTATTTACTCTACTCTACTCTAGTCCAGTCCCATTTTCTCTTCTCTTCTCTTCTCTACTCTACTATTATACTATTCCATTCCATTCCCTATTTTCTATTCTATTCTATTCTATTCTATTCTATTCTATTCTATTCTATTCTATTCTATTCTATTCTATTCTATTCTATTCTAGTCCAGTCCAGTCGATTTACTCTACTCCACTCCACTCTACTCTACTCTACTCTATTCCATTCCATTCCATTCCATTCCATTCCATTCCATTCCATTCCATTCCCTATATTCTATTCTATTCTATTCTATTCTATTCTATTCTATTCTATTCTATTCTATTCTATTCTATTTACTCTATTCTACTCTAGTCCAGTCCCCATCTTCTCTTCTCTTCTCTTCTCTTCTCTTCTCTTCTCTTCTCTTCTCTTCTCTTCTCTTCTCTTCTCTTCTCTTCTCTTCTCTTCTCTCCCAACAAATCCACTAAATGAGGAATGCCGGGTTCCCTGCCTGAGCTGGGGGGTTGGACTAGAAGACCTCCAAGGTCCCTTCCAACTCCATTGTTCTGTTCCGTTCTGTTTAGCACTACAATTTTGGGAGAGGCCACAACAACTGGGGTGGGGTGGGGTGGAGACCGTCATTTTAAGAACAGGCTTTGCCAGGTCAGGATTAAAACAAATAAATACAGAACGCAGAGCTCCCCTTGTCAATTCCTTCCCAAATCCAATTTAAATCATTCTCCCCAAAGCCTAATCTATATCCATAATTATATCATTTGGTACAACAAGCTTGTGAGCAGTTTCCTACAATTTATGTAGATTAAAATTCATGGGTGCCATACTACCGATTCTGTATTATGAAGATTGATTAAGACAGCTGATGCAGTGATTAAAAGAGTGTGCATTTACTGTTGCAATTAATTAGGCATTCAGACACAACAATACCCACAATAACCACAAGAATTCACTGAGCTGGCATTCTTCACTTAGGGGCAAAGGGTTCTTGGCTGCTTTGACAAGGATTTTGACTTGGGTTGTAAAAAGGGAACATACAGTTGGAAGGGACCTCGGAGGTCTTCTAGTCCAGCCTAGGGATTTAAAATTATGAGTTTGGTGGTCCATTTTGGTTTGAGGTTGGTGACCCCTGATCTAGTCCAATCCCTTGCTCAAGCAGGAGACCTTAGACAGAATAACAAACTAACAGAGTTGGAAGAGACCTTGGAGGTCATCAGGTTGCGAGTGCAATTTACAACCTGCTGAGATGCCCGGACAGCTGAGCAGCACTGCGTGCCAGTATGCAGCAGTTGAAAAAAGCCCTTTTTTTCCTGCTTTTTCAATCGCAGCTGTGTCACGTAAAGCAGCTGCAGTTAAAAACGCAGGAAATAAAGGTCAGGTAAGAGCCCGGGTGGGCAGGTGAGCCAAAACAGCAACAGACATACAGAACCAATTTCTATGTTTGCTCTCTGTTTGCTGCTTTTCAGAGCAACCAGTTCTACAGAAGTGGACAGAACTGGTAGAATCCCATCCCTGCTTACAAGTTCTAAAATTTTAAAATAATTTCAAATGATTGAAACCATAAAAACATCCACATAATAAATCCATGTAAATATAAACAAGAGCTGGGATGATTAATCTGCTAATAATGAAGCCAAGTAATGAGCAGCATGGTGGCCTAGTGGTGAAGGCACTTGCTTCCCACTTGGAAGGTTGAGTAGTTCAATCCTAGGTAGCAGCAAATATTTCTCTCTTAGAAGAAGGAAGCATCTGCTGTGAACTCTGTGTAGGTGTCTGGAAGGGCATCCGGCCAGTAAATGCTCAGCTCCATCTAGTCACCCTGACTCCACCCTGAGTTAAGGGATACCAGAGCCATAAAAGCAGCAAACCTTAGGACATAAAAAGAAAGCATCTGCTGTGAACTCCAGATGGCCAACAGGAAGGGCACCCGGCCAGTAAATGCTCAGCTCCATCTAGCTTCCACTGCAGTGTTTCTCCGCTTTGCCTCTTGGGAGATGCGTGGACTTCAACTCCCAGAATTCCCCAGCCAGCGAAAGTATCGGGTCAGAATCGAGAGGTCCCAAGGCCAAAATGTTGTCCTACCTGGGTAAGGATGGATGCCGTTGGCAAAGACGGCTTCTGCTGCAGGTTGCCCATTGGCCTGTGGCGGGAGACCAGTGAAACCATTCACCCCAATGGGGGACGGGATGCTAGGCACGGCTGGTGCAGTGATGCCTGGAGGCGTGCTGCCACCTGGAGGGCGGGAGAGGAAAGGCAGAGCATCAAATTAATGGCGTCCCTTGATTTGAGAGCATACAGGAAGTCCTCGATTTACGGCCATGATTGAGCCCACAAATTCCACCACTAAGCGAGACTGTTGTGTTAAGTGAGCTTTGACCCCCCCCCCCAACTGTAAGTAAATCACCATTGTTAAATGAGTAACATGTTCGTTCAGCAAATCTGGCTTCCCCACCAAATGACGTTGCAACCGTCGTTAAGTGTGAAAAAAACCCGTCCTAAGCGAGGGTGGTTTCCCCTCCCCAGTACGGCTGAAACTTTGGTCACTAAATGAACCGTTGTAAGTCAAGGACTACCCATGTTGCCACGGCTTGCTCGGCCGCGTCAGTGCTGCCTCCGCTTTGCCTCCCCCCTGGGTGCTTACCTGAGGTGGGTGTCATGGGGGTGGCCGCCAGCCCGTTCATGTTGAGGGCAGCCATCTGCTGCATCTGGGCCGCTGCGAAGGCCGCCATGGGGTTTAGGTAGCCGCCTTGCGCCACGGAGGCCATGATGGCGGCCTGTTGCTGCATCAGCTGGAAGGAAGAGAGCAGAGCAAAAACATCACGCAGTCGCGGGAAGGGCAGCCAGGCAAGAGGGAGGGGGAGGAGGAAGAGGACAGCACCTGGGGAGGGTTTTTTTAGCTAAGTCTCCCCAGCAGAACTACAGTAGGGGTGCAAAACTCTTGCTTTGAAGCTGGAGGAGGAGGAGGAGGAGGGGAGGGGAAGGGGAGGAAGAGGAGGAGGAAGAAGAAGAGGAAGAGGAGAAGGAGGAAGAGGAGGAAAAGGAGGAGGGAGAGGACGAAGAAGAAGAGGAGGAAGAAGAAAAGAAAAAGAAGAAGAGAAGAGGAGGAAGAGTAAAAAGACGAGAAAGTAAAAAAGAAGGCAAAGGAGAAGGATGATAAGCATAAGAAGGAGAAAGAAAAGGAGAAAGAGAGGAAGCAGGAGAAGGAAAAGGAGAAAGAAGTAGCAGTAGGGGAGGCGTAGGAGGAAGAGAAACAGGAGAAGAAGGAGGCAAAGGAAGTGGAAGAGGAAGAAAGGGCAAAAGAGAGCAAGTAGTGGAGGAGGAAGAAAAAGAGAAGCAGGAGGAGAAGAATGAGGAGGAGGAGGAAGAGGAAGAGGAAGAAAAGGAGAAAGAGAGGAAGCAGTAGTAAAGAAGAAGGAAGAGGAGGAGAAGGAGGAGAAGGTAGAAAAGGGAAAGGAGGAGAAGCAGAAGGAGAGAAGGAGAGTAAGGAGGAGAACGAAAAGGAGAAAGAAGAAGCAGTAGTGGAGATGTAGGAGGAAGAGAAGCAGGAGGAGAAAGAAGAGGAGGAGGAGGCAAAGGAAGTGGAAGAGGAAGAAAAGGAGAAAGAGAGCAAGTAGTGGAGGAGGAGGAAGAAGAGAAGCGGGAGGAGAAGGAAGAGGAGGAGGGGAAGTAAGCGGAAGAGGAAGAAAAGGAAGAGGAGAGGAAACAGAAGCAGAAGAGGAGGAAGAGGAGGAGGAAGAGGAAGCCAATTAAAGTGTAAAGAAGCCACTACTTTGTGGAGAGAGGGAGAGCGCAAAGCCTGCATTTGAGGTAAGCAGATGCATCAATAGATGATCTATAAATGCTGCATCACACACTGGTCCCTTTGCCAAAAGTGGGTTTCTACCTGGCTTTACGGCGGCGCTAAAGTTCTGCAGGTTTATTCCTGTGTCTTGAAGGGAGTTAAATGCGATTTTGATCTTTTCTTGTCCTTCTCACAATCCTTGCAGGCAAACCTCCCATTTTCCCACTTCTGGCTAGAGAGAAGCAAGCAGCCGGGCTCAGTTTGTCAGGATAAATACCGTATTCCTCGTGGTGGCGCCCCCTTGTGGCCAATCCTGGCATTTCCTGACTCTGGTTGCTCCCCACGATTTCTACCCTACAGGACAGCAAAGCCCATGTGCTTAGGCTTGTTGTGGGCAAGGGTCTGTGGGGAATCATGGGTCTTTCTTGGAGGTGTGGGAGTCATTGGCTGGCATTCTCTCTATGAATGCTTCTCTGGACGTGGGTCTTAGTGAGTCGAAAAAACGCAGCTCTATAATGGGGACTGGGAGCAGATTTGTGTGTGTGTGTTTTTTTTCCTTCAAAAACCTGCCAGCTGACTGTACCATCCCCTAGCCAAGGACAATCCTTTGATTTGGGTTTTATTTAAATTGGGTCTTATTTAAATTAAATTAAAGGCTTTCCCTCTCCTTCGGTACTTCTCTCTTTCTCTCTCTTCCTTCCTTCCTTCCCTCCCTCCCTCCCTCCCACCCTTCCCTTCCTATTCTCTCTCTCTCTCTATCTCTTTTTCCTTCCTTCCTTCCTTCCATTCATCCATCCTCCCCATCACCTTTGTTCCTTCCTTCCTTTCACCTATCTTCCTTCTCCTTATTCTCCTCTCCTCTCCTTCCTTCCTTCCTTCCTTCCTTCCTTCCTTCCTTCCTTCCTTCCTTCCTTCCTCCCTCCCTCCCTCCCTCCCTCCCTTCCTTCCTTCCTGCCTGCCTGCCTGCCTGCCTGCCTGCCTGCCTGCCTGCCTGCCTGCCTGCCTTCCTTCTGTTCTGTACATTCATTAGCATTCTCGAAACCCCTCGCTTTGATTGGCCAAAGCGCGGGGCGATCTGATTGGTTTAGCAAGCCGCGCTGATTGGCCCACTAAGAATCTCCTGCGATTGGTGGATACGAATCACGGGAGATTCAAAGTGGTGCCATTGGCCGTGGCCGCTGCGGCTTGAGAATAAAAAGCCGCTGTTTTTTTCCCTTGGAGCCAGATCGGTTCCGGGGACCAATAAAGAGCTGAAACCTAGTCACCGCCTCCTGGTCTCCTTACCGACGGACATGACACTGGCGACAAAGGTGGGATCCCGATTCTGAACCCCAGCAAGCACGTGTCCGTCGGAAGCAAGACCAACGAGATGGCCAGCATCGCTCCGCCCGCACCCTTCAACCCCGTTAGTGAGGACTGGGAATCCTACACGGACAGTTTCTGCATGTTCCTCGAATGCAGCGACATGAAGGACACCACCGGGCTGAAGAAACGAGCCTTCTTCCTGACACACTGCAGGCCCGCCATGTTCAAGATGGTGAAAGCCCTAGCGAAACCTGCTGATATCACCGGGATGGACTGGGCCGACCTCGAACCTTTACTCCGAAAACACTACGCTCCCGCCGTGCCCACCCTCATCAGACGGCACGAGTTTTATCGGCGGGACCAGAGGTCGGGCGAAAGCCTCAGCGATTTTGTTGCAGAGCTGCAGAACCTAGGAGGACTATGCGGGTTCTCCGACATGGACGAGGCCCTACGGGACCAAGTCGTGCTCAGGCTTCGGGACCAGTCCTACAGAGTCGGCAGATGGCCAAAGGCGACATCGCCCTCGCCGATGCCATCGCTGAAGCCACCGCAGCCGAGGCCACCAGGCAGTCAGCGAACCGCATGCGGAGACCGGACACATGGGACTGCACCGCAACCAACAACCCTGGACGGGCGACCGAGGCCCAACCGGAAGCAAGTCACCGCGAGACCACCACCCACCATGGTGAATTCCACTCCGCCTCTGACACTTCAGACAAGGAGGAGGAAATCCACCGGCTCCAGGCAGGACGTGACCAGCGCAGTTGGCAGGGTCGTAAGTCAGGGAACGCATGTGCCAGTTGCGGAGGCGACCACCCTAGATCCGAGTGCCGGTTCTTCGACACAGTCTGCCAGCACTGTGACAAAAAGGGTCACATCGCCCGCGTATGCCGATTAAAGAAAGCCTACAGCCCCAGATGGCGGGACCACAGCAAGCGGAGACGGGACAGCACGTCCCCCAGAACCAGAGATCGCCCAGCCGACAGCCGTTGGGACAGGAGCGGGCGAGCCCGACGAGGTGGCGAGACCCGGCGGAAGGAGGAAACCCACCAGACAGTCATCATCGGACACGCATCAACCACCAACGCCTGAAAATTCTACGTGGAGGCAGGCATCGAAGGTGAGCCATGCAAGATGGAGGTGGACTCCGAGTCCTATCTCTCCATGGTCGCCTGGCAAGAAATCAAACGCTTGGTGCCTACCATCCAAAAGAAGGGACTGGAGAACCAGAGACTAATCGTTAAAGACTACCAGGGAAACCGCATCCTGGTAGTTGGAACCGGACAATTCAGAGTAACATTTAAGGGACGCACTGCAAAGCTTCCCCTAACAATTGTGGACCGAGACCGACCCAGCCTTTTGGGACTACAATGGTTCACACCGCTCGGCATCGAAGTCACAGGCATGAACCACATCGCCGAGACCAATTCGGAGCAACAACTGGCACAGGAATTCCAGGAAGTGTTCGACGGCACCCTAGGCAAGTACCGAGGGCCCCCTATCTCTTTCAGCCTAGACCCGAACGTTCCCCCAAGACGCCTAAAACCAAGGCGGGTACCTTTCACACTCAGGCCAAAAATTGACGAGCAAATTGACAAGCTCGTCAAGCAAGGGGTCCTGCAACCAATAGACCATGCCCAGTGGGAGATCCCAATAGTCACCCCAGTCAAGCCTGATGGGTCGGTGAGAATCTGCGGGGACTATAAGGCCACCCTAAATTGCGCCTTGCAACAAAGCGCCTACCCTGTCCCAGTAGTGCAGCATCTTCTACACTCACTGGGGGGAGGCAAGGTTTTCGCGAAACCCGACCTGGCCCAAGCATACCAGCAGCTGCTGGTTGACGAAGAAACCGCGGAGGCGCAAACCATAGTCACCCACCGGGGAGCTTTCCGATGTAACCGACTCCAGTTCGGAGTCAGCGTGGCACCTGGAATTTTCCAGAGCCTCATGGAGAGACTCTTACAAGGCATCAAGGGGGTGGTGCCCTATTTCGACGATGTGCTGGTATCGGCAGCCAACCAGCCAGAACTAGAGGGTCGACTAAGGGAGGTGTTAACCAAATTCAAGGAAACCGGGCTAAAGGTGAAGAGGGAAAAGTGCCAACTATACACAGAGCGGGTCGAATTCCTGGGGTACCTCCTAGACCGGCACGGCATCCACCCAACCGAAACCAAAATTAAAGCCATTAAAGAGGCCCCCACACCCAGGACTAAAACGGAACTGCAGGCGTTTCTGGGACTGCTTAATTTTTACAATGTTTTCCTGCCCCAAAAGGTGACCACAACGGAGCCTTTGCATAGGCTCTTGGACAGGGCAGCTACCTGGACTTGGGGGAAACGCGAGGAAGCCGCCTTCAGGAAAACCAAGGACCTGCTCACTTCGGATGCCGTCCTCATCCAATACAACGAGACCCTACCACTAGCCGTCACATGCGACGCATCACCTTTCGGCGTTGGCGCCGTCCTCAGCCACACTCTCCCCAACGAAAAAGAAGCACCCATCGCCTTCTTTTCAAGGACCCTCACCAAACCAGAGAGAAACTACAGTCAGCTGGACAAGGAGGCCCTGGCTATCGTCGCTGCAGTGAAGAGGTTCCACAAGTACCTCTACGGCCAGACGTTCACCATTATCACTGACCACAAGCCGCTGCTGGGAATCCTCGCAGGGGACAAGGCCACCCCAAACATTCTATCTCCTAGAATGACAAGGTGGTCCGAATTCCTTGCCGCCTACAGCTACCGGCTCACACACCGACCCCGTAAGACGATCACACATGCAGACACTTTGAGCCGCTCACCGCTACCTGAGCTAGACACTGACCCAGCACCCACGACAACCACCCTCAGCATAGAGACTCTGCCTGATCTACCCATAACCGCGTCAGACATTGCCCGAGAAACTAATAAAGACAAACGTCTGGCGCGGGTGTTACATTGGGTAGAGAAAGGGTGGCTGGAAAGGGACAATGACGAGACATTCAAAACATTCCGGAACCAGCAAACAGAACTCTCGCTACAAAAAGGGTGTGTACTGTGGGGGGATAGGGTAGTTATCCCGGAAAAACTGCAAGGGAAGATACTGGAGTTGTTACACGAGGGGCACCCAGGCATAGTTAGAAAAAAAGCCCTGGCCAGGAGTTACGCTTGGTGGCCAGGGATGGATAAACAAATCGAGGCTTGGGTGGCAAGGTGTCAACGCTGCCAAGAAACCAGACCAAGCCCGCCCACGGCACCGATCCTAGAATGGGAAACCCTCAGGGGACCTTGGTCTAGGATCCACATAGACTTCGCTGGGCCCACAAAGGGACATACATTCCTAATAACCGTAGATGCTTACTCCAACTGGTTGGAGGTAAGCAACATGAAAACCACCACCACAGAGGCCGTGACCAAGGAATTTTGCAAACTCTTCGCAACACACGGCCTCCCAGATGTCATCCTGTCGGACAACGGGCCCCAATTCACCTCACTAGAATTTGAAAAATTCCTAGCGGAACGGGGCATACGACACGCACTGACAACCCTGGTGGTGAACGGAAGGGTGGAACGGATGGTTCAATTCACGAAAAAAACCATCCAGAAAATAGACCGCGGGGAGATCCAAGACCAAATAAATAAAATGCTCTTCATACAACACATAACCCTGAACACGACAACAAACAAAAGCCCGGCAGAGCTACTAATGGGGAGGAAAATAAGGTCCCCACTTGATAGACTGCACCCCACATACAACTCAGAAAAACCCCCAAACTCCTCCAGCAAGCACTGATCCTTTGCACCAGGCGATGCCGTCTACGCAAAGAACCTAACTGGAGACCCACTATGGGTACCAGCAACCCTAACCCAACTGACAGGTCCCCGCTTGTACCGGCTACAAACAACCGACGGATGAGCATGGAAATGCCACATCGATCAATTAAGATCGAGGACAGCCACAAGAAACACAACCGACACGCAACCAGACATAACCAATCCCCTTAACACAAACCAAGAGGGGAGGGAATACCCCGGGAACCAAAACCCAGAAGAAAGGAACCAGCCATACTCACCAGCAAGCAGCCAGCTTGGGACCTCACCAGGAAAAAGCAGCCAGGCCAGCTCGACCAGCCTGGAAAGACCAGGCGGGAGCGGCAAAAACCACAGCTCAACCAGCCTGGGTAGACCGGAAGGGAGCTGCGACGAGCAGCCCGGCAAGACATACCAGGCGGTTCCACCGACGAGTCCGAGAGACACAGAGAACCCGACCGAACCGGCCGGGAGCCAACCCACGACTGACCTGCGCAGGTCCAGTAGGCAAGTACGGAGCCCCGCCTACCTACGGGACTACGTTACGTAGGACCAAACCAAGAGGGGAGGGGTGTTCTGTACATTCATTAACATTCTCAAAACCCCGTGCTTTGATTGGCCAAAGCGTGGGGTGATCTGATTGGTTTGGCAAGCCGCACTGATTGGCCCGCTAAGAATCTCCCACGATTGGTGGATACGAATCGCGGGAGATTCAAAGTGGTGCCATTGGCCGCGGCCGCCGCGGCTTGAGAATAAAAAGCCGCTGTTTTTTCCCTTGGAGCCAGATCGGTTCCAGGGACCAATAAAGAGCTGAAACCTAGTCACCGCCTCCTGGTCTCCTTACCGACGGACACGACACCTTCCTTCCTTCCTTCCTTCCTTCCTTCCTTCCTTCCTTCCTTCCTTCCTTCCTTCCTTCCTTCCTTCCTTCCTTTCAGGGGCTGCCACAGAGAGGAGGGGGTTCAACCTATTTTCTAAAGCATCCTTGAAGGCCAGACAAGGAACAATGGATGGAAACTGAGCAAGGAGAGATTCAACCTGGAAATAAGGAGAAACTTTCTGACCGTGAGAACCATCAACCCATGGAATAGCTTGCCGTCAGAAGTTGTGGCAGCTTCATTCCTGGAGGTTTTTAAGAAGAGACTGGACTGCCATCTGTCAAAAATGGTGTAGAGTCTGCTTGGGTGGGGGGGTTGGACTAGATGACTTACAAGGTCCCTTCCAACTCTGATTATCTGTAATCAGATCCTGGGGCTTGCCAAAAAGGAGGAAGGCAGGCAGAGGAACTATCACTCCTCTGGCTGTTGCTGAACATGGTGACTTCTCTGCTCAACCTAACCTTGTTCTCACCTTTGTCCTCCCAAAGGTAGCAGAAACCCAAGGTTGCCTCTTTTAACGGGCAGTTAAATGACAGCCCTGGCAGGATACGCATTTTTTTTTTGCCCTTTCAGAATTATGATCTTGTCCTCATCTGCAAATGTATGCAGACTTAATGTGCTCATTAATAACTTATTTGCCCAAAATGCATGCAATTAACTAAGATTTCTTTGGCGAATGACAATTTGAAAGGAAGAGGGAGGGAGGGAGAGGGAGGAGAGAAAAAGAAAGAAATAGGGAGAGAGAAAGAGAGAGAAAGAGGAGAGAGAAAGGAGAGATAAAGAAAGACAGATAAGAGAGAGAGAGAAAGAGAAGAAAGAGAGAGAAAGAGAGAGAAAGAGAGAGGAGAGATAAAGAAAGGAAGAAAGAAAGAGGGAGTGGAGAGGAGAGGAGAGAGAAAGAGGGAGGGAAAGAGAGATGGCCTCAGGGAAAGGAAGGAGGCTTTCTTGGGAGGCTTTGAAAGGCATCCTGGCACTTGACCCTGAGATTGCCTGATCATTTCATGGCATGGGAGAGGCAAGGAATGGGGAGAAGGCCTGGAGCTTGTCCTTCCTTCCTTCCTTCCTTCCTTCCTTCCTTCCTTCCTTCCTTCCTTCCTTCCTTCCTTCCTTCCTTCCTTCCTGTCCTCCTTCCCTCCTTCCTTCCTTCTTCCTTCCTCTCTATCCTCCCTCCCTCCCTTTTCTTCCATCCTCCCTTCTTCCCTAATTCCTCTCCCATCCCTTCTCTCCTTTCCTCCCTTCCTCCCTTTCTTCCTTCTCCTGATTCCCATGTCCTTCCTTCTTTCCTTCCTTCCTTCCTTCTTTCCTTCCCTCCTTCCTTTCACCTTCCTTCCTTCTCTTCATTCCCATTTCCTTCCTTCCTTCCACTAAGTTTCCTTTGTGGAAACTAATCAAGGAGAGAAAGTTGGACCAGAAGACCTCCAAGGTCCCTTCCAACTCTATTATTCTATTCTATTCCTTCCTTCCTCTCATCCTACCTTCCTTCTTTGAGAACTCCTTACATGGGTTCGAAATGCAAGTCAGAAAGACAGGATAAACTTAACCTTCCACCATCTCTTGGTGTGAAGGTGGCAGCTTCCTGTTATTTTCCTATTCTGTCTAGGGTCAAGGGATTGGACTCGAAGACCTCCAAGATCCCTCCAACTCTAATATTCTGCCATTCCATTATTCTGCTATTCTACTATTCTGCTATTCTCTTAATCTGTTTTGGGTCTCTTGCTTGAGCAATGGGTTAGACCTCCAAGGTCCCTCCAACTCTGTTATTCTGCTATTCTGTTATTCCACTATTCTGAAATCTATTATGTTTGGCTGACACCATTTCTGTAGGCAATTTCACAAGCTAGATCTAAACTTGCAACCTAGAGGGAGGATTTGCAACCCTTTGGGGCTGGTGGGTTTATCTGAATTTTTTTTTAAAAAATAGGCCTTGGTCATTCTTACCACATAGAATACCCTCCTTCTCTCTGCAAACTCCATTCCCTTTTAATACTGGTGATACTACCTAGTTGGGTAGAAAGAAAAATTTGCAAAGAGGAATTTGCAAAGAGTGGAACTTGCAAAGAGGAGGAAGAAGAGGAGGAAGAAGAGGAGGAAGAAGAGGAGGAAGAAGAGGAGGAAGAAGAGGAGGAAGAAGAAGATTGTAGGGTCCTTGGTGCTCTCTGAGTGTGGTGGTTTTCCTGCAGACATTTCAATACCCAACTAGGGAACATCAGCCATGCTAGGAAGCAGTGGGCTTTGCAAAAAGAAGAAGGAAGAGATGGAGAAGGAGACTGAAATGGAGAAGGAGAAGAAGGAGAAGGAAGAGAAGGAGAAAGAGGAGGAGGAGGAGGAGGAGAAAAAGAAGGAGGAGATGGAGAAGGAGGAGAAAAAGGACAAGGACAAGGACAAGGAGGAGGAGGAGGTGTTAGAGAAGGAGGAGAAGGAGAAGGAGGAGGAGGAGGGGAAGGAGGAGGGGAAGGAGGAAGAAACAGAAGGATAAGGAATAGGGGGGATGGAGGAAAAGGAAGAGGAGGAGAAAGAGGAGGAGGAGGAGGAGGCAGAGGAGAGGAAGGAGGAGATGGAAAAGGAGGAGAAAAAGGACAAGGAGAAGAAGGAGGAGGAGGAGGTGGAGGAAGAAACGGAGAAGGAGGAGAAGGAGGAGGAGGAGGAGAAAAAGAAGGAGGAGAAGGAGAAGGAGGAGAAAAAGGACAAGGACAAGGACAAGGACAAGGACAAGGAGGAGGTGGTAGAGAAGGAGGAGAAGGAGAAGGAGGAGGAGGAGGGGAAGGAGGAGGGGAAGGAGGAAGAAACAGAGAAGGATAAGGAGTAGGGGGATGGAGGAGAAGGAAGAGGAGGAGAAAGAGGAGGAGGAGGAGAAGGCAGAGGAGAGGAAGGAGGAGACGGAAAAGGAGGAGAAAAAGGACAAGGAGAAGAAGGAGGAGGAGGAGGTGGAGGAAGAAACAGAGAAGGAGGAGAAGGAGGAGGAGGAGGAAGAGGAGGAGGAGGGGAAGGAGAAGGAAACGGAGAAGGAGAAGGAGGAGATGGAGGAGAAGGAAGAGAAGGAGAAAGTGGAGGAGGAGAAGGAGGAGGAGATGGAGAAGGAGGAGGAAGAGGAGGAGGAGAAGAAGGAGAAGTAGGAGATGGAGGAGAAGGAAGAGAAGGAGAAAGAGGAGGAGGAGATGGAGAAGGAAGAGAAAAAGGAGAAGGAGAAGGAGGAGGAGGAAACGGAGAAGGAGGAGGAGAGGGAGGAGAAGGAGAAGGAAGAGAAGGAGGAGGTGGAGGAGGAAGAAAAGGAGGAAGAGGAGGAAACGGAGAAGGAGGAGGAGAAGGAAGAGGAAAAGGACAAAGAGGAGGAGGAGGAGGAAACGGAGAAGGAGGAGGAGAGGGAGGAGAAGGAGAAGGAAGAGAAGGAGAAGGTGGAGGAGGAAGAAAAGGAGGAAGAGGAGGAAACAGAGAAGGAGGAGGAGAAGGAGGAGAAGGAGAAGGAAGAGAAGGAGGAGGTGGAGGAGGAAGAAAAGGAGGAAGAGGAGGAAACAGAGAAGGAGGATGAGAAGGAGGAGAAGGAGAAGGAAGAGAAGGAGAAAGTGGAGGAGGAGAAGGAGGAGGAGATGGAGAAGGAGGAGGAAGAGGAGGAGGAGAAGAAGGAGAAGGAGAAGATGGAGGAGAAGGAAGAGAAGGAGAAAGAGGAGGAGGAGATGGAGAAGGAAGAGAAAAAGGAGAAGGAGAAGGAGGAGGAGGAAACGGAGAAGGAGGAGGAGAGGGAGGAGAAGGAGAAGGAAGAGAAGGAGGAGGTGGAGGAGGAAGAAAAGGAGGAAGAGGAGGAAACGGAGAAGGAGGAGGAGATGGAGGAGATGGAGAAGGAAGAGAAAAAGGACAAGGAGGAGGAGGAGGAGGAAACGGAGAAGGAGGAGGAGAGGGAGGAGAAGGAGAAGGAAGGAGAAGGTGGAGGAGGAAGAAAAGGAGGAAGAGGAGGAAACAGAGAAGGAGGAGGAGAAGGAGGAGAAGGAGAAGGAAGAGAAGGAGGAGGTGGAGGAGGAAGAAAAGGAGGAAGAGGAGGAAACGGAGAAGGAGGAGGAAGAGAAGGAGAAGGTGGAGGAGGAAACGGAGGAGAAAGAGGAGGAGGAGGAGGAGGAGGAGGAGGAGAAGGAAACAGAGAAGGAGAAGGTCTTTGGGCTCCTTAATGCTTTCTGAGACATTTTCCTGCAGACATTTTATTGCCCAAACCAGGTAGCAACATCATGGTAACCTAGTCTAGTGATGGAAGGACTGTAAAAAAAACCACCAAGCTGAGAGAGCACCAAGGCCCCCTCAGCATTAGCTAAGTCGTCCCACCTTCATTTTTGGAACAGATGTGCCGTTTTATGTTCCTGAAAGAATTGGCGATTTGCGAAGGCACCTGCCCTCATAAAGGCCACCTCCCCTTGCGGTTTTGGGGTGGTGCCTGGTGACCCTTTGTTGACTTTGCAGGAGGGTTTTCAGGGAAGGGATGGCCCAGCCACGTCCCAGGTACAGGTAGTCCTCGACTTACGATGGTTCTTTGAGGGACCTTTCAAAGTTGCGACAGCACGGAACAAAATGACATACAACCCTTTTCTGCGCAACTGTTGCCGTATCTCCATGGCCACAAGATTTACATTCCAATGCTTGACAATTGACTCACGTTTATGACGGTGGCAGACATGATCCCCCATTTGCGACCTGTCTGACAAGCAAAGCCAATGGGGAGAGAGGGGAGAGCCGGATTCATTTAACGATGGTATGACTAATTTAACAACCGCAGCCATCCGTTTCCCCAAATGTGGCAAGGAAGGTCGTAAAAATGGGGCAGAACTCATTTCGCCAATGTCTCACTTAGTGATGTCAATTTTGGGTCGTACATCGAGGACCACCTGTAGCGTCAGGATCTTCAACTGTGGGGCAAAGCCCACTCCCCCTTCAGAACCCCCTGGTAGTGTTGACACTCACTGCCTGCGCGTAAGCACCGTAGGCTCCGAACTGTATGGCCATAGGGTTGAACATGCCCATCTGTCCCGCCATTTGCTGCATCCGGCGCATGGTGCGCTCCTTGTCCGTGTCGGCAAACTTGACCACCAGGCTGGATGATGCTCCCTGCAGGAAGGGAAAAAAAGAGAAAAGGAAGTGAGTCCAGGTAGGAAGGAGAAGGAGGAGGAGGAGGAGGAGGAGGAGGAGGAGGAGGAGGAGGAGGAGGAGGAGGAGAAGGAGAAGGAGAAGGAGAAGGAGAAGGAGAAGGAGAAGAAGAAGAAGAAGAAGAAGAAGAAGAAAGAAGAAGGAGCCCTCCTAGATAAAAGCCTCCAATGATGGAGCACCCATAAACTTCTGGAGGCAAAATCAGTTAGGGTTAGGATTTAATTATTCTGTCAGGAAATTTCTCCTTAGTTCTAGCTTGCTTCTGAAACAGCCACTTCATAAATGGGTGGCCCAACATAGGAGAACAAACTCATCAGGATTTTGATTCAGCAGTCTGTCTGCATTTAAAAGACAAAGACCATTCTTTTGAAGACAACAAAACCCACATTTTGGACAGAGAGGATCTCTGGTTTGAAAGAGGGGTCAAAGAGGCCACCCGTGTCAAAATTGAACAGCCCTCTCTCAACAGAGGGAGAGAGATACATTTATCTCTAGTCTACACAGCTCCTTTCAACAATTTCAAGAAGGCTTCACACCCATTTGCACCACTCAGGTGACCCTGAGGACACAGATAAACCTCCAAGTGGCCTCATCAACTCGCTAAAAGGATGCAAATGACCAGCTGTCTGCAAGGAGTATAAATCCTTCCATTCCCCACCATCCAGTCAGAGCTGAAGAAGCTTCTTGGATGAGAAGCTAAAAGTCTTCAAAGAAAAAACAGAAAGTCTAGTTGTCTCTTGAAAAAAGCACCTTTGGGACCTTGCTTCTTGACTTTTCCTTAGGGGCTTTGAAGAACAGCTTGGCCCCTGACAGCCCCTCAGATACTGGAAGATGCTATCAAGTCATCTTTCTCTTTATAAGACGCAATTCCTGCAATGATACTTCATACGTTTTAACCTCCAGCCCTCTTTGTTGCTCTTTTCTGCATTCTTCCTAGTTCTCAATATCTGTCATGCCCCTGTTGGAAACTGATTCGGGGGGGAGGCTGAGCAGCTGACAGGGAGTGAAAGTGTGGCTCCATTGGCTGTGGAAGAAACTGGGGAAGGGCAAAGTCCAGCTGCAGGGAGTTCAGAGGAAGACCTAGGCCCACCTCCTCTTCATCCTAGGGCATGCAGGAAGGAATGGAGAAGGGAGCAACGTGGGTTGGGTGGCTTACGGGGGAGGAAAGGGCCCTGATGCCCTTCATTAGCTGAAGCTGGGAACACAGTGTTTAAAATGGGAAGCTGCACACAGCAAAGTTATTGGGAGCAAATTGTGAATTATTTGGCATCGTAGAGGCTTATCTGGGTTCCTGGCATCTTCTCAACTGTGGGAAGATTCCTTCTCCTGCAATTCCTTCTCCTGTCCTTTCAAATTAATTGCTGCAGTGTTGTTTGTGTGGATTTTTATTCACAGTTTGTATGTACTTTTGTTTTCAGACTGAAATTCCTCCACTTAAAGACTGTTCCTGTGAGAGCTTTTTCTCCAGCCGAAGGTAACCTGGACATTAGGAGCAAAGTTGGATGTATTAAAGGGACACTTCTTGCTGATTTGATTGTGTCACCTTTCGGCCACGCCCCAGGTCATCATAATATCTTTCTTTCGTTCTTTTTTTCTTTTTGTATCGTGGTAACCCAAACTGGATGCAGTATTCCAAGCGTGGCCTCAATATTAATTTTAATAATATTCATAATAGTCCTTCAGGCTCAATAGGTGGATAAAAATGCTGGAGGCTTCTGGTTTCACGTGGCTTCGGTGGCAGCAGGAATTCACGACTGTCCGCAATTCCTGCTGCGCTTGCCGCCAAGGTGCCCCCGATCCAAATGGGTCAGGGGGATATGGCTGCCCTGCAGAGGCAGCCGAAGAGAGAGGGGATCCGGACAGGGGGTTGGGGGTTGCAGACCCCCCCTTGCCCAGAAAAACCCCTTTTTCCTGAGGTGGTGGAGTGGCGGTCAGTAATGGCCGCCACGAAGAGGCCTGCAGCCGGGTAAGATTGGTGCTGGAGGAAGCAGGGAAAGTGAAAGTGCTGGCTGAGCTGGATCAATCAACAACTATTAAACACCCTGGAAATCATTTGAATTGCCAGAAAGATATATTGTTCCTAAGAAGATCGGAAAGCGGCAGAGAAAGCTGTCAAGAGGAAAAAAAAACTTTTTTTTACTTCACTCTCCCACCCCATAGAAACAGCAGATGAAGATTTGGAAAATTTATTTGGGCACTGAAGGTAACTCAATTTGAAAGCTAAAACTAAGGGGTAAAGGATTCCTGGACATTGGATTTAACAACTTAAGAAATCGGAAAACCCTTATTGGAGGTATGGATTTCTGAACATTGAAAAGAAAATTGTTGTTGTAAGTGGGAAGGGAGAGGAAAAAAAATTGGAGCAGAAGTTGAAAAAGGAGGAGACTGCCTAGAACTTTAAAGAAAGATATATTGTAATTGGAACTCTTTGATTAAACAGTAACCCCAGAAAGAGAAAGAGAAGAAAGAAAAGAAGTATTAAAAGAAATAGTTTATTAGGATGCTTTGGTAACTTTGGAATTTTTGGGAACTATTCTTGATTAAAAACACTTGGGTGGTTGTTTTGGAAAAAGTTTTTCTCTTCACGATGGCATTGCTTGTGGATGAACTAAAAATTGAATATCAAAAATATAAAAAAGAAGAACAAGATGGAAAAGATACTTTGGGCACTCTATTTCAATTTTTAGAAGTGGCGGTATGCACTTATGAAAAGTTGACTACGCAGCAGGACGATTGGGACAAAGAAGAAGAAGAAGAAGCCATATTTGAACAATGGGTTCTTTTTGGGGAGGAGGAGAAAGAGGAAAAGAAAAAGGGGATTTTAAGGTTTGAAAAAACAACCAAAAAAGAGAAAAATGAGATGAAAGGTGGATATAAGATTAGAAAACAACAGAAAGGGAGGAAGCAAAAGAAGAAAAGGGAGGAGGAGAGACAAAGGGGTAAAAAGGGCAAGGAGAAGAATAAGCAAGAGAGAAAGGGGGGGATGAGAAGCCTTAATGGTGGGAAGCAAGATTTAAAGAAAAAAAGCTTATTTAGAGACAATGGGTGAATCTAATTGGGAAAAAAAGGGGGTGGGGTGATTCTGGAAGGTACATAAGATTGTGTTTTTATATGTGTATGTAGAGTAAAATGTTTAAGTTATAAATGAGTATCAATATATATGGATTAGCTTTTTAATGATATGGATAGGGGTTATATATGCTTTTATTTAGTTATTGTTGTGTTTTTACCCTTCTCATAAAATTTATTGAGTAACTTTAGAACTAAACAGAATCCCAATATAAATTAAGTGTTATTTTAAGTAAATTTAAGCTAGGGGAATGAGTCAAAGGTGTCACTCCAATCAGTGTACAGGAGAAGTATATTAAAAGAGAAAAGATGAATGGATAACTGGAAACAGAACAGACAAAGAATGATAAGTATTATGAACTGAATTGAGATAAGATAAATAAAATAAAATTAAGAACGATAAAAGGGGGTAGAAGCTATATAGAAAATTGAAAATAGTAATAAGATATGGAATGATATATAAAGTGAGTATGATTTTTGAATTTGTGTCTGTGCAAAGAGTTTTAACCCGGGATCAAGCAGCCTTCAGAAAAGATGTTTTATGGGTTTTTTTTATGTTTTATGTTTTGTATGTTGTGTATTGTTTATGAAAGGCAATAAAACTTTAATTAGCAAGGAATATAATTTGGATAATAGAATGAAAAGGAGAAGTTGAGATAAGATACGAAGTTGAACAGATAATGTAAATATCGATATTACAATTTGGAACCATTTTGTATGCTCTATTGGTTTTCTTAGAAAAGATTTTTTATGTTATTATGCCTTGATTTTTTATGTATTGTTTTTATAAAACTAATAAAATTTGTTTGGAAAAAAAATAGGTGGATAAAAATGCCAGATTTGGTCTAAAAATCTGACTCATGGAGTGACAGTAATTGTGATGGTGATTTAGGACACAAGAAAAGAAAAAATGGCGATGTGAGCCAATTTTTTTTCTCTCCAACCTTGTACCATTGCACAATCCTTTTCTCGCCTCCCTACTGCATTAAAGCATGTTAGACGCCTTCCTGTTAAATCTTATTTTCATTAAGTGCTGAAGTGGGAAGAATTCTCCAGAGGACCACAAGTACTTTTTCCAAGGAAAAGCAGAAATTCTACTAAGGTCTTATTTTGTCTGAGGGATATTGGTTCCTAGCTCCAGTGAGGGGCATCTTTAACTATGGCCGTAAGGGATCTTCCTTCCTCAATGAGTTCTAGAATTCTGCTGGGGCTGCCAGTGATGGATTTTTGGAGGTGGGGTAACCAAGCAGAGTTGCCTTCTGGATATTTAGTTTGATTCCATTCAGTGCTTACAGAAGTAGAATTTCCAACAAATCTTATTCATCGCGTCCCACCGGGGCCCATTTGTGTAACCTACTTCATTTTTTGTTCCGTTCCCAAATCTTCCCTCTCAGCTCGACTCCTGCCTGAAAGCTTTAACCTGCATTAGAGATTTAGTGACTTGGTTCAACATCCAAAACTCTAAATCCAAGTTAACAAAACATCCTGCTCGAAGGAAGGCACGACATTATGGCTCAAAGAGCTGGCCTTGTTTAGGAAAAGTGTTAAAATAATGAACACTTACAACACTCCGATACATAAACTTTAGAAGAGAATTATCTGTAGCTCAGGGTCAAACTGTGGGGTCCTTTATGCTCTCTGAGCTCGGTAGGGTTTTTTTTTTTTTTTGCAGATGTTTCATGACCCAACTAGGTAACATCATCAGAGTGAGGAAGGAATGGGGTTTATGCAGGGGAGGAGGAGGAGGAGGACAACGAAGACTCTGGAGTCCTTGGTGGTCTGTGAGCTTGGTTGTTTTCTTGCAGACATTTCATTACCCAATTAGGTAGCATCATCAATGCTAGAAGGGAGTGACGTTTATGGAGAGGAGGGGGAGGAGGAGGAGGAGGAGGAGGAGGAGGAGGAGGAGGAGGAGGAGGAGGAGGAGGAGGAGGAGGAGGGGGAGGAGGAGGAGGAGGAGGAGGAGGAGGAGAAGGAGGAGGAGGAGGAGGAGAAGGAGGAGGGGGAGAAGGAGGAGGAGGAGGAGGAGGAGGAGGAGGAGGAGAAGGAGGAGGAGGAGTGAGGTTCTTGGTGCTCTCTAAACTTTGTTGTTTACTTGCAGATGTTTTATGACCCAACTAGGTAACATCATCAGTGCTAGAAGGGAGGGAGGTTTGCTCTCTGTTCTTGGGTGGTTACTATCTTAGTAAAGAACAGCCCAACCAAGGAATTACCAAGAACCTTCAGACTAACATGATAGAACAAGCCACTAGTATATGAATAGAAGGCAAACCCCACACCCAAGTTTTAACACTGATGATGTTACCTAGATGGGTCATGAAATGTCTTCAAGAAAACAACCAAGCTCAGAGAGTACCAAAGAGCTCACACAGTCCTCCTCCTCCTCCCTCTCCTCCTTCTCTCCACAAACTCCACTGCCTTTTAGCACTGATGATGTTATCTAGTTGGGTCATGAAACATCTGCAAGAAAACAACTGAGCTCAGAGAGAACCAAGGACTTACAGTTTGCTCATGTTGCTTGTCAGTCAAGGCTTTTAAGAAGATATTCGACAGCCATTTGTCCAGACTAATGGCTGACCTACTAGGTTCTCTTGCTGGAGCAGGAGGTTGGACTAGAAGACCTCCAAGGTCCCTTCCAACTCTGTTATTTTCTTATTTAATCGTGGAACGGCTTGCCTTCAGAAGTTGTGGCTGCTCCATCGCCGAAGGCTTTTAACAAGAGATTGGACAGCCAGAATGGACTAAGATCTCCTGCTGGAGAAAGGGGTTGCATAGGGGGTGTGGAAGGGGCATGCATTGCCTTCTGGGTGCTGGCACGTGAGCATGAGCGTGCAAGCACGCACACAATTTTTGGCACAGGAGCCTCAAAAGGTTATCCACCACTGGACTAGAAGACCTCCAAGGTCCCTTTCAACTCTGTTCTTCAGTTCTTTTCATATTTAAGCGTACAACTGCCTTTTGTGTTGACGCTGAAGCCAACCGTCCATCTCTAAGGCCCGCCTGTAAGCCGCAGCCAATCTCCCGCATTATATGCAGAGGACTTCACTTTCCAACTCCCAGTTGCCCAGCTTGAGAAGGTAAGGGATTATTAACATGCTCAGGAAGTGATTTTCCAAGCAGCTTCACAAAGAGAACCATGTCTCCTGGATTAACAATTAAACATTGTTCTGGGAGGAAATGGTTGCTCGCAGACGACAAGCTCTCCCTGCCTCCTCGTTTTGACCTGTCACTCTTTCCCTCTCCAATAAATCCGTAAACCTCTTGAACGATGCTGGGAAGAACAAGAGGCGAAACAAAAGGAAGGAAGGAGGAATGAATGCAACGAATGAATCTTCAGGAAGACTCAGCGCGAGGCGGGAGTTGTTCGGACCACCAAGCTCAGGAGGAGAAAATTCTGATTTCTAATCTTTCTCTATCTAGGACTTTGATTCATCCAGGGAAGTTGCCTCACTGCCATCTCCCTCTCTCTCATCTCTCTTTCTCGTTCTCTCAATTTCTCCCTCCCTTTCCCTCTCTCATGCTCTCTCTCTCTCTCTCTCCTTTTTTTCTTTCCTCCTCTCTCCCGTTCTTTCTTTCTTTCTTTCTTTCTTTCTTTCTTTCTTTCTTTCTTTCTTTCTTTCTTTCTTTCTTTCTTTCTTTCTTTCCTTTTTCTCGCTCTTACTTGTTTTCTCTCTTTCTTGTTCTTTCATTTGTCTCTCTTTTGTTCTCTCTCTGTCTCTCCTTTTCTTCTTTCTCCTTTTCTCAATTTCTTTCTCTCCTCTTCCTCTCTATTAATTTCTCTTGCTCTTTTTCTCTTTCTTTTTTGTTCTGTCTCTTTCCTGTTCTCTCTTTTGTGTTCTTTCTCTCTCTCATTTTCTCCTTTTCTTGTTCTTTCCCTTTCTTTTTGTCTCTTTTGTTCTTTCTCTCTCTCTTTCTCTCCCTTTCTCTTTCTCTCTCCCTTTCTTTCCCTTTCTCTTTCCCTTTCTCCCATTCTCTCTCCCATTCTCCCCACTCTCTTTCTCTTTCTCATTCTCTCTCTTTCTTGTTCTCTGTCCTCTCTCCTCCCTCCCTCCCTCTCTCCTGTTGTACATGGCCCAATCATTGATCCTTCCCCAAACAGTGTTCTTAATTACACTTCATCGACAAATGAACATTTCTAAGGCATACATTTCCTAGCAATTATCGCTAGACCAGCCCTTAATTACGGTAGATCTCGAGATCCAGTTAATTAATCCTGCGCTGAGACTTCATTTGATAATGGGGATCCAAAACTCGGAACGATTTGCAAGCATGCTGCAAGCCCAAGCTATCTGCTGCACCTCAGAAAGATGGAAAGGAAAGGGAGAATAATATAGATAATAATAAAATGCAATTCCTTTAGATGGTGGGAGGAAGAATACATATATAGGTGCAGAAAACAGCTCGGCTTATGGTGTGCCCAACTTGATGGCAAGGAACAAAACGCCACCTGGAGATCTGAAATAAGCCATTTGCAAGGAGGTAGGATAAAAGCATCAGGGAGAGGAGTAAAGTGGAGGTAACACTTCTCCTGATGTACACCTTGTTAAGTTCTGCGTATGGGTGCAAGGAGCGGAGACGAGGCAATGAACAGTGAACTTCAACTCTTTATTAAGCATACTGAACAGAGCAATCACCTAGGGCAGCAGCAGCCCTTTTATAGGGTTGGCTGCTGTCCTATTAGCCAATGAAAAACATTGAAGTGTTAAACCCTTGAACCAATGAGAGTTGGCCCGTTAACAGCCAATCAGATGTCCCAGAAAGGACCAATCTGATGTCGCTATTATCGGCCAATCAGAAGTGCAGGATTAGAATGCTGCTTTTTACTTAAAGTTATTAAAACTTTATTAAACGCCTTTATTAGTTCATAACACCCCTCCCCCCTAGGTTCCGTTTGAGGGGTGTGGTAACGTAATTGCGTAGATATGCAGGTCGTTTCAATTGCCTATTAGATTTGCGCTGTCCCACCAATTCTTGTCTGTAGTCCGGTTCCGGTGGAACATTTTTTGATTTATCTGGTGCAGGCGGTTCCGCATCCCCACAGGATGATTCAGCGCCGCTAATTCTGTCATTGTTGTCCTTCGGTTCCTGCGGGCTCGCCTCCGTTGAGGTGTTTCTCTGTGGCGAGGCACACCCCCTTCCTGATTCTTCTTCATGGATCACGCCTGGCCGCTGACTTTCTTCGATTTTGTCATCCAGCATCTCGAATTCGGTTCCCTCGACATCCCCTCCCCCCTCAGTTTGAGGGTCACAGGAGTCATGGGAACTGGGTTGCAACCTAAAGCGAAGCTGATCTATATGGTGTTTCCATATTTTCTCATCCCTTGTTTGTACGAGGTACGATCTGGGCCCGGTGGCTTGGATTACAGTTGCTTCGACCCACAACGGTTCGCTGGAAATATTTTTAGCGAAGACTAAGTCGTCTTCCTTGAATTCGCGGCACTTTCCGCTAGATCCACAGGGTTTCTCTGGCGCGTAGGCTGGGTGGAGACGGTCGAGGTGGGAGTGAAGCCTGCGTCCCATCAACAGTTCAGCTGGCGTTTTGTTGGTTACGCTGTGTGGGGTGATGTGTTGGAGTAGGAGTGTTCTGTTCAGTTTGTCGTTAATGTCCCCATGGTCCATCTTGTGGAGAGTTTTTTTTAAGAAATTGGACCATGCTCTCGGCTCTTCCATTGGCCGCAGGGTGTGCCGGCGAGGTTAGCGCATGACAGATGCCCCAGTCCACTAAATATTGTTCGAACGTCAGGGCCGTGAACTGGGGTCCGTTATCGGACACCAAAACGTCTGGCAGTCCATGTGTTGTGAATAGTTTATTTAATTTGTGGATGACTGAATCGGTTGTAGTAGTCTTCATCTTGTGGATTTCGAGCCAATTGGAATAGGCATCCACTGTTATGAGGAATGTATGTCCCTTAGTAGGTCCTGCAAAGTCAATGTGGATGCGGGACCACGGCCCCCGGGGGGTTTCCCACTCCGTTGGAGTTGCTCTAGGTGGGGCACTGGTGACTTCTTGGCACTTTAGACAAGTCTTCACCCAGGCTTCGATCTGCTTATTGATGCCCGGCCACCACGCGTAGCTTCGTGCGAGCGCTTTCATCTGCACGATGCCGGGGTGACCGTCATTCAATGCTTTCAAAACTGCTCGTTGTAACCACTCTGGGACGACAACTCTGTCTCCCCATAGGATGCAGCCTTTCTGCGAGAAAAGTTCTGTTTGCCGGTTTCTGAAAGGGGTGAAGTCATCAGGGGTTTGTTCTACTGGCCATCCTCGTTCGACCCAGCTGAGAACTCACGCCAGGACAGGATCTCGTTTTGTTTCGATAGCAATGTATCTGGCTGTTAGCAGCGGTGAATGTAGGGTTTCAATCTGGAGTGGCGTGAGGGTTGGAGCTGGGTCGTCGACGGTTTCCGGAAGTGGGGCACGGCTCAATGCATCAGCGTGGGGAATGGCTTTCCCTGGGCGGTGTTGCAATTTATAATTGTACGCAGCTAAGAACTCCGACCAACGAGTCATTCTAGGTGACAATATATAGGGGGTTGGCTTGTCTCCTGCTATAATCCCCAGCAAAGGCTTGTGATCGGTAATAATAGTAAAAGCTCGCCCATACACATATTCATGAAACCGTTTCACAGCAGATACAACAGCAAGAGCCTCTTTGTCAATTTGGCTATAGTTGCGTTCAGCTCTTGATAAGGTCCTTGAAAAATAGGCAATAGGGGCCTCTCTACCTTTTGGTAACACATGACTTAAAATGGCTCCTACTCCAAAAGGTGACACGTCACACGTAATGGTTAAAGGCAAAGTCTCGTTATACTGCATTAAAACAGCATCAGAGGTTAGTAAGTTTTTCACTTGTCAGAATGCGTGCTCCTCTCGGTGTCCCCAGACCCAGGTGGCTTTTTTGTCGAGAAGTCTATGTAGAGGCTCAGGTACGGTCACCTTCTGGGGCAAGAAGATGTTGTAAAAGTTAATGAGCCCCAGGAAAGCTTGGAGGTCTGTCCTATTCTTGGGGCGTTTTTGATCGCTCTTAGTTTGCTATTAGTGGGGTGAATGCCTTGCTTATCGATTAGGTACCCCAGGAACTCTACTTTCTCTGTACACAGTTGACATTTATTTTGTTTAACCTTTAGGCCGGAGTCTTTAAATTTCTGGAGAACCATTCTAAGACACCTCTCTAGTACTTCTCTATTCGGGCCCGCAATTAAAACATCGTCAAAATATGGCACGACCCCCTTGATCCCTTGCAAAAGTCTCTTCATCAGACTGAAAAATCCCTGGGGCCACGCTCACTCCGAATTGGAGTCGGTTGCATTTAAAAGCGCCTCGGTGCGTAACGATCGTCTGTGCTTCTGCGGTTTTTTTATCTACAGGCAGTTGTTGGTACGCCTGCGCTAAATCCAATTTAGCTAAGACTTTTCCTCCCCCCAGGGAATGGAGAAGGTGTTGAACCACCGGCACCGGGTAAGTGTTCTGTTGAAGGGCGTGATTGAGTGTGGCCCGGTAGTCCCCACAAATCCTTAACGATCCATGATGGATGTTACGATTGGTGTTTCCCAATGGGCGTGGTCAGTTGGTTCTAAAACACCCTGGGCTATTAATTTATTGAGCTGCTCATTGATCTTTGGTTTTAGGGCAAAAGGTACCCGACGAGGCTTAAGGCGGATGGGGGCTACTTCAGGGTTAAGGTTAAATGATATTGGGGTCCCCTTGTACTCGCCTAGTTTGTTTGCAAAGATGTCCTGGAATTCCTGGACGAGGGCCTCCTCCCAGTCGTCGCTTCTGGTTTGGTGAATGCCGGCTACCTTGATCCCAAGTGGGGCAAACCATTGAAGGCCTAACAAACTAGGCCAGTCACCGATCGACGATGGTCAGCGGTAACGACGCAGTATGATTTTTGAATGATACTTGGACTTGACTGGAGCCGACGACCGGAATTCAGTTCCCCTGGTAATCTTTGAGTATAATTCTTTGGGTTCTGAGGTCTTGACGCCGGACGGCAGGGATTAACTGTTTAAGGGTCTTCCAGGAAACCATCGAGAGGGACGACCCTGAGTCAACTTCCATCACGCAAGGTTGGTTCTCGATGGCAACCCTCACTCGGATCTTCTTTGCATCTAGCAATGAAGCGTGACCGATGGTAATGGTTTGGTGTGCCCCTTCCCGTCTCGTTGAAGTGGCAAGTGTTTTATTTCTGTAGGAGTGGTTGTTCCATTGGTGGTTCAAGTGTTCCCGACTCACAGGACGATTCCCTGTGGTCTGGCAGTAGTTGTTTTCTCTCCGAATTGGGCTGGATCCTCGCTTGCTTCTACAGACCTTCCCGATATGGCCTGTTTTCCCACAGGAATGGCAGAGCGCATCGAGGAATTTGCAATCTGATCGTGGGTGCTTTGCCCCACAACCCGCGCATTGGTGTGGTAGTCTTCGATTCCGCGGGTTGCGTTGGTCGTGTTTGGACCGGAGCCAGTTAACCTCCTCCTCCTCACTTTCTGATGGAGATTCGAGATCCTTGTGGTGGGCCACTGTTGTGTGCCTCTCTCGGCGAGGTGAGGTATTGTTGGCGAGTTGACGGAGCGGTGTGTTGGTGCGGTGCATTCGGGTGGCCGACTTCCTGGTTGCTTCTGCTGCAGTAGCGTCTTTGATTTCATTGGCAAGATCAATGTCCCTTTTGGTCATGATCTTGCTCTGCGCCATATGGTCATCTAATCCCAGAACTATTCGGTCTCTCAGAGCTTCTTGGAGGTCTGCAAACCCACAGAGGCCTCCCAGGTTCCGGAGGTCCACAATGAAATCTGCAACACTCTCTCCTTTCTGTTGGTCCCTCTGATAAAACTCATGTCTTCGGATAAGCGTTGGTACAGCGGGTGCATAGTGGGCCTGTAGAAGGGGCGCGAGGACGTCCCAGTCCATGGATTTCACCTCAGCCGGTTTCGCTAGTGCCTTGGCCATCTTAAAGACAGCAGGCCTGCAATGGGTCAGGAACACTGCTCGCTTTTTCCCCTTAGTTGCGTCTTTCAAGTTGTTGGTCTCCAGAAACATCTGGAACTGGTCCATGTATGAGTCCCAGTCTTCTTGTGCCGGGTCAAATGGAGCAGGTGGTATGGTGCCGCCGGACATGTTTTCCGTTGTCGATGTGCCTTCAGCCACATGCTCTGTTTGGTGCTCTGTGAGTGTTCAATCAGCTCAGATGTCTCCACATCCCATCCTCGTCGCCAGTGTTAAGTTCTGCGCATGGGTGCAAGGAGCGGAGACGAGGCAATGAACAGTAAACTTCAACTCTTTATTAAGCATACTGAACAGAGCAATCACCTAGGGCAGCAGCAGCCCTTTTATAGGGTTGGCTGCTGTCCTATTAGCCAATGAAAAACATGGAAGTGTTAAACCCTTGAACCAATGAGAGTTGGCCCATTAACAGCCAATCAGATGTCCCAGAAAGGACCAATCCGATGTCGCTATTATCGGCCAATCAGAAGTGCAGGATTAGAACCCTGCTTTTTACTTAAGGTTATTAAAACTTTATTAAATGCCTTTATTAGTTCATAACACACCTGGAGACATGTATCAAAGGGAGGAGGAGGACTGTGGGGTTCTTGGTTCTCTCTGAGCTTGGCTGTTTTCTCACAGACATTTCATGACCAAAACAAGTAATATCATCAGTGCAAGAAGGGAAGTAGAGTTTGTTCTCTGTTTATATGTGGCTTGCTTTTTGTTAGTGGGGATGTTGTTTTATTTCTATTGTTTACAAGGGCAAACTATTTGTATATAAACAGGAAAAAGGACTCCACTTCCTTTTGAAGATGTTACCCAGTTGGGTAATGAAATGTCTGTAAGAAAACAACAAAGTTTAGAGAGCACCAAAGACACCACAGTTGTCATCCTCCTCCTCCTCCTCCTTTCTACAAGTCACTCTTTCTTTTAGCCCTGATGATATTACCCAGTTGGATAATGAGATGTCTGTAAGAAAACAACCAAGCTCAGAGAGCACCAGGGATTCCACTGTCCTCCTCCTCCTTCCTCCTCCTCTTTATAAACTTCACCCCCTTCTAGCACTGATGAGATTACTTAGTTGGGTCATGAAATGACTGTAAGCTCAGAGAGCACCAAAGACCCAACCTCTTCCTCCTCTCCATAAATCCCACTCCTTCTACCACTGATGGTGTTACCCAGTTGAGTAATGAGACGTCTCCAAGATATGCTCCAAAAGCATAAAAAATCCCCACTGTCCAAACTTACAGTATATATGTGGTATTTATTGGTGCACTTACTGCAAGCTCCTTAAACCCATAAAAAGGGGAGAATGTAAGGAGAAAATTACATCTGTTGAATTGAGGATCGTGCAAACATATGTGGATTTTGGTTTCTCTAACTGTATAACTTCAGTTATAACAAGCAGAGAAATCAGGCATCAAACCCAATAGATTAAGTCTCTTGAATTGCAATGGAGGGGCTGCTTTAACAGAATAAGTCAAGGTTGACTCAGCTTCCCTCTTTCTGAGGTGGGTAAAATGAGGACCCACATTGTTGGGGGGCAAGAGGCTGACTCTGTAAACCGCTTAGAGAGGACTGTGAAGCACTGTAAAGTGGTATATAAATCTAAGTGTTATTGAAGTGCTATTGCTATAATAGAATGGGAAAGGACCCATTCTATGGAGATCCACCATTCCAGATAAGTGACAGTCCTATGTCTTCTTAAAAACCTCCAGTTTTGGAGCATTCACAACTTCTGGAGGCCAGCTGTTCCACTGGCTAATTGTTCTCACTGTCAGGAAATTTCTTTTTCATTCCAGGTTGCTTCTCTCCTGGATTAGTTTCCATCCATTGTTTCTCTTCCTGGTGCTTTGGAAAACCTTCTGCCTTCTCTGTGTCAGCTCCTTAAAGATTGGAAGACTGCTATCACACCACCTTAGTCCTTCTTTTCATTAAACTACTAGACATACCCATTTCCATCAGCAGGAATAGCTAACACCCAAGAAGATAGGCTCAAGATCCAGATGGATCACGACAGGCTTGAACACTGGGACATATTTAACAAAATGAAATTCAATGTGGAGAAAAGTGAAGTCCTACATTTAGAAAAACCAAAAGTACACATATAGACTGGGTGAAACCAGGCTTAATAGCAGTAACTGGGAGAGGGATCTTGGAGTCTTAGTGGACAACCAGCTAAATAGGAGTCAGCATGCAATCCCAAATTGTATTAACAGAGGGATACAATCAAGATCAAAGGAGGTACTAATACCACTCTATAAAGCCTTAGTAAGACCACACCTAGAATCCTGCATCCAGTTTTTGTCGTATCCGCAATTAAGACTCGTAGTCAGTGACTTTCAATTCAAGCTCTTTATTAACACTGGTGGAACCGAACCGCAAAAGACAAAAAGCTTGCGGCTTTTATATCTTTTGCTTCGGCGGCCGCGGCCAATGGCAGCGATTCAAGTCTCCCGCTCTTGGCTTTAACCAATCGTGGGAGACTTCAATCGGGCCAATCAGGCGCGGCTCGCCTGGCCAATCAGAAATCCCCGCGCCTTAGCCAATCAAGGCACGGGGATTTCGAGTAGTCCATTTGCATACATAACACCCCTCCCCTCTTGGTATGGTCTTCTCACGTGGTGTAGTCACGCAGGTAGGCGGGGCTCCGTCGAGTCCTAGATGACCTGCGCAATTCATTTTCTTGTTGTATCTCGGTAGGGGCGGTCATCTTTTTGGCTGCTCCTGCCTCTGAGCGAACCGGCTGGATGATCGGGCCGGTTCCTTCGCCGCGGCTCCCGCCTGGGCCTACCGGGTCGGTTGAGTCGCGGATTCCGCCGCTCCCGCTTGGCTTCTCCGGGTCGGTAGAGCTGGCCAGACAGTTCTTCTCCGGCTGTGACTCGCGAAGGCTGCGTTCTGGTGAGTTTTTAATTTTTATTTGTTCTTGCGGTTGTTTAACCGGGTGTTCCCTCCCCCCTTGGTTCGTGTCTTGGGGGTTGAGGTTAGTCAATGTTCGTGACCGGAGCTGGTCGATATGTCGTTTCCAGGCTCGCCCGTCGGTGGTTTGGAGCCGGTACGACTTTGGACCAGTGATCTGAGTTATGACGGCTGGGATCCATAGGGGGTCCCCCGTCATGTTTTTGGCGTATACTAGGTCGCCTGGTTCAAATGTCCGATACCTGGAGCTGGAGTCTGGGGGCTGCTCCGGGTTGTAGGTTGGGTGTAGGCGGTCGAGTGGGGATCGCAGCTTCCTGCCCATCAGGAGCTCTGCAGGGCTCTTGTTGGTGGTTGTGTTTGGCGTGATGTGCTGTATGAAGAGCAGCCTGTTGATCTTGTCGTTGATCTCCCCGTGGTCCATTTTCCGGAGGGTCTTTTTTGTAAACTGGACCATCCGCTCAGCCCTACCGTTCGCCGCCGGATGCGCCGGTGCCGTTAACGCGTGGCGGATGCCTTTTTCTGCCAGGAACCGTTCAAAGTCGATGGATGTAAACTGTGGCCCGTTGTCCGAGACAACGACGTCTGGGAGGCCGTGGGTGGCAAACAGCTTACACAGTTCTTTAATGACGGCCTCTGTGGTGGTGGATTTCATGTCGACCACCTCTAGCCAGTTTGAGTATGCGTCAACTGTGATTAAAAAGGTGTGCCCATTTGTGGGGCCGGCAAAGTCTAAATGTATTCTGGACCAGGGTCCCCGAGGTGTCTCCCAGTCCCGGATAGGTGCCGTGGGTGGGCTGGATCTGGTCTCCTGGCACCGGTGGCATTTGGCGACCCATGTTTCAATTTGTTTGTCCATGCCAGGCCACCAAGCGTAACTCCTGGCCAGGGCTTTGGTCCTGACGATGCCAGGATGACCCTCGTGCAACATCTCTAGGACCCTGTTCTGTAATTTAGTCGGAATTACCACCCTATCTCCCCAAAGGATACATCCTCTCAGTAGTGAAAGTTCCGTCTGGCGCTGGCGGAAAGGTTTAAAAGTCTCGTTATCGTCTTTTTCCGGCCAGCCTTTTTGTAGCCAATGTAAGATTGGCGCTAAGTGTTTGTCCTTAACCGTTTCCCTCGCTATGTCCGATGCGGTAATGGGTAAACACTCGATGGACAGGGTATTTGTTGTTGGTGCAGGGTCAGGGTCAGAGTCAGGTAAGGGGGAACGGCTTAAAGCGTCCGCGTGCGATATCTTCTTACCTGGCTTGTGTAGCAGTTCATAGTTGTAGGCTGCCAGGAATTCAGACCATCTTGTCATCCGGGGTGACAAGATGTTTGGTGTGGGACGGTTTCCCGCGAGAATGCCCAGCAACGGTTTATGGTCAGTCACTATTTTGAATGGGCGGCCATAAAGGTACTCGTGGAAACGCTTAACGGCGGCCACTATAGCCAAAGCTTCTTTGTCCAGCTGGCTATAGTTCCGCTCTGGTTTAGTCAGAGTTCTCGAGAAAAATGCGATAGGTGCTTCTCTCTGGTCTGGGAGGGTATGGCTGAGGACAGCGCCGACGCCGAAGGGTGATGCGTCGCAAGTGACAGCTACAGGCAGGGTTTCGCAGAATTGCATTAGGACGGCATCAGAGGTGAGGAGGTCTTTGGTCTTTTGAAAAGCTGTTTGTTCCCGTCTCCCCCAAGTCCAGGCTGCCTTCTTGTCCAGGAGTCTATGTAAAGGTTCCGCCGCCGTAGCCTTTTGAGGTAGGAAGACATTATAGAAGTTTAGTAAACCTAAGAACGCTTGCAGCTCTAATTTGGACTTTGGGGTAGGGGCTTCTTTGATGGCCTTTACTTTTTTTGTTGTGGGGTGGATGCCCTGCTGGTCTAGGAGGTAGCCCAGAAACTCTACTTGCTTTGTACAAAGTTGGCATTTTTCGCGTTTGACTTTAAGTCCTGTTTCTTTAAATTTCGTTAAGACTTGTCTTAAACGGTTTTCTAGTTCAGCTTCATTTGGCGCCGCCACTAATACGTCATCGAAGTAGGGCACCACCCCCTTGATGCCTTGCAGCAAACGTTCCATCAGGCTCTGGAAGATGCCTGGTGCCACGCTGACCCCAAATTGAAGTCTGTTACATTTAAAAGCCCCCCGGTGGGTCACTATTGTTTGGGCCTCTGCCGTTTCCTCGTCCACAGGTAGTTGTTGATAGGCTTGTGCGAGGTCGAGCTTAGCAAAAACTTTGCCCCCTCCCAGTGAGTGCAGTAAATGTTGCACTACCGGGACTGGGTAGGCGCTTTGTTGCAACGCGCCATTTAGGGTGGCCTTATAGTCCCCGCAGATTCTCACGGACCCGTCTGGTTTTATTGGGGTCACTATAGGGGTTTCCCATCTGGCGTGATCTGTCGGTTGTAACACCCCTTGTCTGACGAGCTTGTCTAGCTGCTCGTCGATTTTGGGCTTTAATGCAAAGGGTACCCTTCTAGGCTTAAGCCGCTTCGGGGGAACCCTTGGGTCTAAATCAAATGAAATAAGGGGCCCCTGGTACTTGCCCAATTCTCCATTGAAGACCTCCTGGAATTCTTCGGTTAGCCGCTGTTCCCACGCTTCAATGGATACGTGGTTGACACCTGTCAGCGCGATGTTAAGCGGAGCAAACCATTGTAACCCCAGCAGGCTAGGGCGGTCGCGGTCGACTATTGTGAGTGGAAGTTGTTCTGTGTGGCCTTTGTAGGTTATGTTAAAGTTCTTGGTGCCCACTACCGGAACGCGATTACCTTGATAGTCTTTTATGATGATTTTTTGGGCAGGTACGTTTCTTCTTTGTAGTGTAGGCACTAGTTGCTTGATTTCGCGCCAAGCAATCATAGAAAGGTAGGAACCGGAGTCCACTTCCATCTTACATGGTCGACCCTCTATGTGAACTTCTACGTGAACCTTTCTAGCTCCGTCGGAAATGGCGTGGCCAATGGTCACCGTCTGGTGGGTTTCCTCTTTACGTCGGCTGTTACTGCTTCTTTGCGATCGTTGTCTCTGGTCCCATCGACCCGTTGGCTCGCGCTCTCTGGCTCTGGGCGGGGAGCTTTCTCTCTTCCTGTCAAGTTGTTCCCGTTTGGGCGGGCTGCGGGTTTTTTTCTGGCGGCAAACTCGGGCGATGTGGCCTCGTCGGTCACAATGCCTGCAGATAGCGTCGAAGAATCGGCATTCTGACCTGGGGTGGTCGCTGCCGCAACCGGCGCAGTTGGTCCTCGACTTGCGACCTCTTTGACTTCGCTGTTCGCCTCGTCCCATTTGTACACGGTGTATGTCCTCCTCGTCATCTGACGCGCTGGAGGTTGATTGGTATTCGCCGTAGTGTGCGGTCGCTTCGCTTCTGGTGTCGGCCGACCTCGCGGGGTTGTTGTTCCCGCCCTTCGCGTCAGATCTTCGCATGGTGTCTGCTGACGTGCGGGTGGCTTCTGCTGCTGCGGCCGCAGTGAGGGCATCGGCTAGGCTGATGTCGCCTTTGGCCATGAGTCGGCTCTGGAGTGTCGGATCCCATAGCCCGAGCACGAAGCGGTCTCTGATGAGACTATTAAGCCCTTCAAACTCACAGAGTCCTCCCAGGCGCCGTAATTCAGCGACAAAGTCGCTTAATTTCTCGTTCGGTTTCTGGTTTCTGCGGTAAAACTCGTTTCGCCGTATCAGGATGGGGACCTCGGGGGCGTAATGGCGTCTCAGTATGGGCTCGAGGACGTCCCAGTCTATGGCGGTTGCGTCTGCTGGTTTGGCCAATGCCTTGGCCATCTGGAAGACCTCTGGTCCGCAGTGTGTGAGAAAGACGGCGCGTTTTAGCGGGCCTGGGGCGTCCTTCATGCCGGCGCATTCCAGATACATCCGGAATCGATCCGAGTACGATTCCCAGTCCTCGGCGGCGGGGTTGAAGGGAGCGGGCGGTGCTATTTTCGCCATCTTCGCTGTCGCTGGTTCTTAAACGGATACGGGGTTCGGTTCAATGGCGAGATCCCACCTTCGTCGCCAGTGTCGTATCCGCAATTAAGACTCGTAGTCAGTGACTTTCAATTCAAGCTCTTTATTAACACTGGTGGAACCGAACCGCAAAAGACAAAAAGCTTGCGGCTTTTATATCTTTTGCTTCGGCGGCCGCGGCCAATGGCAGCGATTCAAGTCTCCCGCTCTTGGCTTTAACCAATCGCGGGAGACTTCAATCGGGCCAATCAGGCGCGGCTCGCCTGGCCAATCAGAAATCCCCGCGCCTTAGCCAATCAAGGCACGGGGATTTCGAGTAGTCCATTTGCATACATAACAGTTTTGGTCACCACACTATAAAAAAGATGTTGAGACTCTAGAAAAAGTACAGAGAAGAGCAACCAGGATGACTAGGGGACTGGAGACTAAAACATATGAAGAGCAGTTACAGGAACTGGGCATGGTTACAGGATAACAGCCTTTCAATATTTGAAGGGCTACCACCGAGAGGAGGGGGGTCAAGCTATTATCTAAAGCACCCAAAGGTCAGACAAGGAATAATGAACAAGGAAAGATTTAATTTGGAAATAAGGAGAAACTTTCCGACAGTGAGAACAATCAACCGATGGAACAGCTTTCCCTCAGAAGTTGTGGGAACGCCATCACCTGAGACTTTCAAGAAGAGATTGGACTCCCATCTGTCAGAAATGGTGTAGGGTCTCCTGCTTGGACAGAGGGTTGGACTAGATGACTTACAAGGTCCCTTCCAACTCTGATTACCTGTTAATCCCTGATCATCTGGGTTGCTCTTCTCTGTACTCTTTCCAGAGTCTCAACATCTTTTTTTTATATGTTGGGGACCAAAACAGGATGCAGTATTCCAAGCGTGACCTTACCAAGGCCTTATAAAGCTGAATTAATATTTCATGTGATCTTGGTTCTATCTCTCTGTTAATGCATTGGCTTTGAGTTGACTTTGTCACTGACCAATGGGAACATTATCCACCCCCCAATGGCTCTCAAGTTGGCAGGGTTGACTAACACAATCTTCTCCTGCCGGTAATATATTCTTCCTCTTTGTCAATGGACCGTGACACGCTCAAATCGACTACGGGAGGGGGAGGATTAAAAATGGAGTGAAAATTGAGCTCTCCGCTCTGTTCACTTTGTAATCCCTAATGAGAGACCTTGGTGGGGGAAGAAGGAAAAAAAAAAAAACTAATTTCCCAGCCTGTCTTGATGTGTGAAATAAAGTTCCTCTTGAAAATGAGAGCTTGACAGGCTAGTGGCAAAATTTGATATTCACAGCAAAATAAAATATCCATCTATTGATATTTCATTAACAGGCAGGAAAACAAATCTTTCTCTCTCTTCCTCCCTCCATTTTCAGCAGAGCTGGCTGGGGCTCGATTCAGTCCTGGGATTGCAAACAAAGACTAATGCTGGCATCCCGAAAAAGATGGACAAACAGGCTGGAGGTCCATCTTGATCCTTTTTCTCTCAATCTTGATAAGTTGAAGATGGGTAGGCTGCAACTGAGAGAATTGCCATGGCTGGCTGGAGGATTCTGGGAATTGAAGTCCATGCATCTTCATTCTGGGAGCTGAACCAACACATTGTCCTGGCAGAGGTGGTATTCAGCTGGTTCTGACCAGTTCTGGAGAACCGATAGCGGAAATATTGAGTAGTTTGGAGATCCGGCAAATACCACCTCTGACTGGCCCCACCAGCCCCCTCTGTTCTCTGCCTCCCATTGAATCCCATCTGATTGGCTGGTCTTCTTTCGTTGCTTTGCACAGGAGAATGGAGCTGGAAAGCAGGTTAGTGGTGTGGAGAGGGAATGGAGATTTTGCAGTATCCTTCCCTTCCCACACCCACCAAGCCACACCACACCCACCAAGCCATACCCACAGAACTGGTAGTAAAAACAAATTGAATCCCACCACTGTGTCCTAGTATTTCTCAAGTTCCACAGACTTTGCTTCTTACAGAAGAACCAAAGTCTATGGATCTTGAGAAATATTTGTAGCTCAGGTTTGAACTGTGGGGTCCATGGTGCTCTCTGAGCTGGGTGGTTTTCTTGCAGATGTTTCATCACCAAACAAGGTAACATCATCAGTGTTAGAAGGGTTTGTGGAGAAGAGGAGGAGGACAGTGGGATCCATGGTGCTCTCTGAGCTGGATGGTTTTCTTGCAGATGTTTCACGACCCAACTAGGTAGCCTGATCAGTGCTAGAAGCTCTCTGAGCTTGGTTTTTTTCTTGTAGATGTTTCATCGCCAAACAAAGTAATCTCATCAGTATTAGAAGGGGTGGCAGGGAAGAGGAGGAGGAGGAAAAGGATGATGGGGTCCTTGGTGCTCTCTGAGCTGGGTGGTTTTCTTATATTTCATTACCAACTTAGGTAACATATTCAGTGTTAGAAGAAATAGAGGTTTTCCTTCCTCTTTTATACTATATATAAGTGGCTTGCCATTGTAAACAAACCAAAGAACCTGAACACTCTTACCAACACAGAGCAAGCCAGTTGTATATTAACAGAGAATAAAAGAATCAAAGATAGAAGAAACTTAGAACTAAGGAGAAACTTCCAGACAGTGAGAAGAATTAACCAGTGGAACAGCTTGCCTCCAGAAGTTGTGGGCGCATATCACTGGAGGTTTTAAAGAAGAGATCGAACAACCATTTGTCTGGAACAGTATGGGCCCGGGTGGGATTCTACCGGTTTGGACCGGTTCCAGTGAACCGGTTGTTCCAGTGATCATTTGGCCTCGCCCACCCACACCTACTCTTTCCTTGTCTTGGAGCACAGCTGATCCGCACGGCCGAGCAGTTTGGCAGAGCCTCAGCTGTTTTACTCACTGGGGCTTGCAAGTAGAAAGTAAGTATTAGATCTGAAAAAGGGTTTTTTTAAATGGTGTGTGGATGGGTGCATTTAGCATGCACACCAGCGAAGCGCGCATATGTGTGCGATCACCTGAACCAATTGTTATACCAGTTGAATTGCACCACTGGGCATATAAGATTTCCTGCTTGAGCATGGGAGGCGGGGTGTTAAACTTCCTATACAAGAGCTAAGCCAGCTAATACAGGAGCTGGGTTAAAGGCTTTTTTCATGCAGTCACTCTGGCTGAAAATTCACTCCCGGTGTGGAGATCTAAGCCAGGTGAGTGAGCGTCGCTTCCATTTCACTTATTCTGAGTTGTGTGTATGTTTTCCAAACCGACGGAAGGCAGACATAACACTGATGCGCTGCAGATGGGTTGGGAACAACAACGCCCCTTCAGGTCTCTCCATGTTCAACAAACTGTAACCAGGTGTATGCCTACAATGAAACAGCTGTCCCCAACCTGCTGGGGTCCAGATGTGGTGGGACAACAATTCTCCAAAAGCTAGGAGTGCTGGGAGTTTGCAGATCAACACACCTGGCTAGCATTCGTCTGGGGCGGGGAGGAAACAGATCTTACCAGGGCTGGCAGAATCAATTTTGCAAACTGTAATGAGCAGAATGCCAGATGTTTGGGCCCTTTCCAAGCTTCTGTAAAAGCCTGCCAGATGCTTAATTTTTAATTGTTTTTACCTTTCTATAGAGAGGCCAAATCCTGCAAAATATTAGCCCCTCGTTTGAAAAAAAGCAGATCTTGGTATGAATGCCTGTTATATTCTCCCTAATATCTTTCTGTTGAAAACTGTTCTAACTAATAATCAGGATGTCATGGTGGAGACTAAAACAGACAATGTGCGGTTGCAGGAACTGGCCATGGCTAGTCTAGTGAAGAGAAGGACCAGGGAGACAGGATAGCAGTCTTTCAATATTTGAAGGGCTAGCACAGAGAGGAAGGGGATCAAGCTATTTTCCAGGGCACCCGAAGTCCAGACAAGGAATAATGGATGGAAACTGATCAAGGAGAGATTCAACCTAGAAATAAGGAGAAATTTTCTGACAGTGAGAACAATCAATGGAACAAAAGTTGCCTTCAGAAGTTGTGGGAGCTTCATTCCTGGAAGCTTTCGAGAAGAGACTGGACTGCCATCTGTCAAAATTGGTGTAGGGGATGCTTGGGTGTGGGGGTTGGACTAGAAGACCTCCAAGGTCCCTTCTAACTCTGTTCTTCTGTTAATAAAGGGGAATATTTGTAGCTCAAGGTTGAAACGAGGAATCCTTGGTACATTCTGAGCTTGGTGATTTTCTTGAAGACTCAAATAGGTTGTTTCATGACCCAGCTAGAATCAAGATCATGTAAAATGTTAGTACTACTTTAGAAAGATTTAGTATGGCCACATTTGGAATACTGCTTCCAGTTTTGGTCACCACGATATAAAAAAGATGTTGAGACTCTAGAAAGAGTGCAGAGAAGAGCAACCAGGATGATTAGAAGGCTGGAGGAAGAATCATTGCAAGAATTGAGCATAGTGCAAAGAAGGGGCGACATGATAGCAGTCTTCCAGTATTTGAGGGGCTGCCATAAAGATGAGGGGATCAATCTATTCTCCAAAGCACCTGAAGGCAGGACAAGAAGCAACGGGTGGAAACTAATCAAGGGGAGAAGCAATCTAGAACTAAAGAGAATTTTTCTGACAGTGAGAACAATTAACTATTGGATCGGCTTGTTTTAAGTAGTTGTGGATGCTCCATTGCTGAAGATTTTCAAGAAGAGACTGGATAACCATTTGTCTGACATGTATCGGTCCCAAAGGTGCCTTTTTCTCGAGGTAACTGGACTTCCTTCTTTTTCTCTGAAGATGTTTCACTTCTCATCCAAGAAGCTTCTTCAGCTTTGACTGGATGATGGGAATGGAAGGATTTATACTCCTTTCAGAAAGCTGGTCATTTGCCTCCTTAGAGAGTCATGGAGGCTACTTGGAGCTTTGTTAAACCCTTCCATCTTCCACCATCCAGCCAGAGTTGAAGAAGCTTCGTGGATGAGAATCAAAACATCTTCAGAGAAAAACCAGAAAATCCACTTGCCTCTTGAAAAAAAGCACGTTTGGGACAACCATGACCTGGATGGCTGAAATGTCAACCTGGATGGCTTGAGCAGGAGGTTGGAAGAGAAGACCTCCAAGGCCCCTTCCAACTCTCTTATTCTTGTATTCTGTTAATAAAGGAGAATATTTGCAGCTCAGGATTGAAATGAAGGATCTTGCTGCAATCTGAGTTGGTTGTTTTCTTGCAGATCTTTTATGACCCAAACTAGGTAACACCAATGCTGAAGATAGCTTGACTCAAAGGGCAGCCTCTTCGTAGCTTGAATGCCACCAAGCATTCAGGACACTCCAAAATAAAGAAACACCAGTTTTCCCCCAGACAAGGTCCTATCCTAGAGCTCCTTCTTTACTCTGCCTGGCCAATTTCCATCTTTAACTCTTCAACTCCAAAGTGCCAGCAAAGTTTGTTTCTGGTCACACTACAGGGCTGGGTTGTTTCTCTAGCCCTGAGTATGTTTGAAGAAGCTGAATGTGGCCAATTCCAAAAGGAAACCATCTAATCTTCCCCTCCAGGATGAATGGAAGATCCGTGCATAATTATTCACCGGGTTTTTGCTCACCCCAGCTTTCCGGTGCTGTTCTCGGCTCAAGAAACTGAAATCATGTTAAAGCTGTGGGTTTTGAGAGGACATTAATCTATATCTCTCTGTCTCTTTATCTCTCCTCCTCTCTCTCTTTCTTTGATTATACCTATCATCTCTCTCTTTCATCTATAATCTCTCTTTCACTCTCTCTCATCTCTCATCTTTCTCACTCTCATCTATCTATATCTATATCTATATCTATATCTATATCTATATCTATATCTATATCTATATCTATATCTATATCTATATCTATATCTACATCTATCTATCTATCTATCTATCTATCTATCTATCTATCTATCTATCTTTAATCTATCTATCTATCGATCTATCTGTATTTATCTATCTGTATTTATCTATCTGTATGTCTTTCTGTCTATCATCCATCTCTATCTATCTATCTATCTATCTATCTATCTATCTATCTATCTATCTACCTACCTACCAACCTGCTACCTACAGTACCTATTATCTCTCTCTCTCCCTCCCTCCCTCCCAACCTTCTCTCTCTCTCTCTCTCCCTATCTACCCACCCACCCACCCACCCACCTACATACCTACTACCTATTATCTCTCTCAGCCCCCCCTCTCTTTCTCTCTCTCCCAACCTATTATCTATCTATCTATCTATCTATCTAGCTATCTATCTATCTATCTATCTATCTATCTATCTATCTATCTATCTACCTACCTACCTACCTACCAACCTACTACCTACAGTACCTATTATCTCTCTCTCTCCCTCCCTCCCAACCTTCTCTCTCTCTCTCTCTCTCTCCCTATCTACCCACCCACCCACCCACCTACATACCTACTACCTATTATCTCTCTCAGCCCCCCTCTTTCTCTCTTTCCCAACCTACTATCTATCTATCTATCTATCTATCTATCTATCTATCTATCTATCTATCTATCTATCTATCTCTACATACCAACCCACCTACCTACCTACCTACTACCTATTATCTCTCTCTCCCTCCTCTCTGTCCCCCAACCTACTACCTATTATCCTATCTATCTATCTATCTATCTATCTATCTATCTATCTATCTACCTACCTACCTACCTACCTACCTACCTACCTACCTACCTACCTACCTGCTACCTACAGTACCTATTATCTCTCTCTCTCTCTCCCTCCCTCCCAACCTTCTCTCTCTCTCTCCCTATCTACCCACCCACCCACCCACCCACCTACATACCTACTACCTATTATCTCTCTCAGCCCCCCCTCTTTCTCTCCCAACCTTCTATCTATCTATCTATCTATCTATCTATCTATCTATCTATCTATCTATCTATCTATCTATCTATCTATCTATCTCTACATACCAACCCACCTACCTACCTACCTACTACCTATTATCTCTCTCTCCCTCCTCTCTGTCCCCCAACCTACTACCTATTATCTATCTATCTATCTATCTATCTATCTATCTATCTATCTATCTATCTATCTATCTATCTCTACATACCAACCCACCTACCTACCTACCTACTACCTATTATCTCTCTCTCCCTCCTCTCTGTCCCCCAACCTACTACCTATTATCTATCTATCTATCTATCTATCTATCTATCTATCTATCTATCTATCTATCTATCTATCTATTTATCTTTCCTCTATCTATCATCTAAAATTTATCTTATAGACCCATCCAGATGCTTTCATATCTAAGGTGGGACTAGGAGAATTGCACTAACTTTTTATGTTCTGTTGAAAGAAATATCTAAAACCAATTCTCATCAATCAAACAGAACGAGGACTAGTGGAAACATAGGATCCATGTTTTGTGGGCTTTAAATGTCTATTTAAGTCACAGGAATAATTTCCAAATTTCCCTCTGCCTGTCTATCTGTTTGCTTGTCTGTCTATCTTCTCCCTCCTTCTATCTCCCTCCTTTCAATCCTCCATACCACGTTTATGCAAATCTTGCTTCCATGCATTTCATCCTAGCTCCTTCGCCACCTTCTCAGCTCTGTTTTTCTCACGGGGTGTTTCCGCTTTTCCTTGTTCTTTCTAACATTCCCTGCTAGCTTGTGATTCCAGTGTTTGAAGGGCTGCCACAAAGAAGAGGGACTCAACTTATTCTCCAAAGCAGGAAACTCATTAAGGAGAGAAACAACCTGGAGAAACTTCCTAACAGTAAGACAATCAACCAGTGGAACAGAAGTTGCTTTCAGAAGTTGCAGTTGCTCCAACACTGGAGGTTTTCAAGAAGGGACTGGAGAGCCATTTGCCTGAAATGGGATAGAACAGGGATGTCAAACTTGCAATGACGTGTTATCGTCACGTGATGTATTACAACTTTTCCCCCCCTTCGCTAAACCAGAGGTGGGCATGGCTAGTGTGTGATGCATCTGGCCCATGAGTTTGACACCCCTGGTATAGAGTCTTCTGCTTGAACAAGGGGGTGGACGAGAAGACCTCCAAGCTCCTTTCCAACTCTACTATTCTGTTATTCTACCTGGGCCATTAAAAGAGCATGAGCGGCTCCTTTTATCTTTGCTGGAGCTGTAAGCTCTGCTGCTAGTGGTCTCCCACTGATCCCATTTGGAAGAAAATGGATTTTGCGATGGCAGAGGACACGGAAGAAAACCAGCATGGAGGAAACCGGGAAAGGCATGAAATAAGAAGAGAGAGAGAGAGAGAGAGAGAAGGGGAGAACAAAACGCGTCCGATGTCCCCGTGGGCCTCTTCGCTGTCCTAACAGATGCCTGCACGATTCCTGGAATGTGACTAGAGAGACCAAGTAGTTCCAATGAGGTCTCTATGCCCCCCAAAGGCCACCTCTGAAGCTGGGGATGATTCATAGGCCTTGTCAAGCGCCTGGCCTGCCGAGTTTTCTATTCTGAGCCCTGGGATCATCTGGATTAGCAAATGCACGCAAATACACATGCACGTCCCCACTCACAGAGAACAGGAGTTAAAAATGTCTTGGATGATACAGGATAATTCATCTTTTGGCCAACAGGAATGCAAGGGAGAGCTGCCGAGAGGGAGGAAAAAATAGGAAGGAGGGAAGGGAGGGAGGAAAGAAGGTGAAGAAGAAGGAAGGAAAGAAGAGGGAGGGAGAGAAAGGAATGGACAGAAGGAGGAAGGAAGGAAGGTAAAAGAAGGATGGGAGGGAGGGAGGAAAGAATGGAGGAAGGAAGGAAGGAGGGAGGGAGGGGAGAGAGAAGGAGAAAAGGGAAGGGAAAGAAAAGAAAAGGGGAAAGGGAAAAGTTATGAAAGAGAAAGCAGGAAGGAAGGAAAGAAGGAGGGAAGGAAGGAAGGAAGGAAGGAAAGAAGGAGGGAAGGAAGGAAAAACGTTTTTCTAAATAGTCTGTTTATGGAACTTGGGTTCTTTGAAGCATTTAACATAATATTAGATTTGGAAAAGTTTAAAGCAGACACCTTGTCTCATCCTTCCTGGATAGAGGCTGGCGAGGAAATTCTTCTGTAATCTGTACGATACTCCCTTCAGTGATATCTTAATGCTGGTTGTCTCCAGAAGGACCTTTGTCACAGATAGGTATGGAAATGAGAGAAAGTGGAAAAGTACCTCTAGGTTTACTCTGGATCCCATAATACATGAGTTTTGATCTCCCTGATCTTCTTCCAGACTTTTCAGAAGCTTAAAAAATACCTATATTTTACTCTAATCTAAAGCGAGAGAAAATATTCTATTTAAAGTGCCCAAATCTTCTCCATCTCTCCTCCTTTGGTTAAGGGAGAGGATTTAAAGGTAAGAAGGCTGCCTAAATTTGAACTATTGTTCAAATAATGACGGTTTTACACTACCCTCACTTAGGCACTGACTAGGTTTCTACCCAACTAGGTTAAACATCTCAAGGGTGTGATCCATCTTGCATTCCTGCAAAGAGGGCCACTGGTTATGTGACAGATTCTGATGTTCATGAAGGGGAGAAGGCATTTTAATTAGATAAAATGGCCTTTTTGGAAACTTTTAGGTGCCATATGTTGTGTGAATTGAAACCACAGAGGAACCATAATTCTGATAGCTAGAGAGAGGGAGGGGCAGGAGGCTTGTTATGGAAGCAAATGGCTGCTTCTGTCCTGACTAGAATTTTGATGGATGCAGGATAAAACCTTGGCAGAAGAGTGGTGAATTGATCCAGCGAAGGGGACAACTTAATCCCTGGCATAACAGAAGGACAAAAGTGGATCAGGAAGTGAGAAGATCAAGAGATTATGCTCATCCCAGTAGAATGAACATCCGTGTAACTGGACAGGTCTAAAACAATCCCATAATTCAGTATTTCACATAATTTGTAGGTCAGAGGGACATCTTGGTGGCCTTTAAAAAAAAGACTAGGTCAGGGGTCTTCAAACTTGACAGCTTTAAGACTTGTGGACTTCAACTCCCAGAATTCCTCCTCCAATCATGTTAGTTCAGGAATTCTGGGAGTTGAAGTCTACAAGTCTTAAACTCGCCAAGTTTGAAGGCCCTTGGACTAGGTATTAGAACTTACAGAACATAGAATAATAAGGTTGGAAGGCACCTTGGAGGTCTTCTAGTCCAACTCCCTGTACCATTCCAGACAAGTGGTTGTCCAATCTCTTCTTAAAAAACTCCAGTGTTGAAGCACCCACAACTTCTGGAGGAAAATTGTTCCACTGATTAATTATTCTAACTGTCAGGAAATTTCTTCTTAATTCTATGTTGGGTCTCTCCTTGATTAGCTTCCACCCGTTGCTTCTTGTCTGCCTTCAGGTGCTTTGGAGAATAGATTGACAAATAGATTATAGGTGAATAGAATAGAAAAGGTTAACAAAAAATAGCCAGAGGACCAGAAATTAAGGCCTACCATGAGAGACAGAAAGATCTCGCATATGTAACCAGAAGAAGACAATTGCCGGTATTCAAAGAAATACACTGAAGATGAAGATCTGCAAGGACCATGGTTGGGATTCTACCGGTTCGGTGTGGTTTGCTCGAACCGGTAGCTCCAAAGATCATCTGGGAGAGAACGGGTTCTCTCCAATGATCTGCTGTTGGGCCCACCCACACGCAAAGTATGTGTGTGTGTGTGTGTGTGTGAATGCAAAGCATGCCCACCAAGCCACGCCCACCGAATTGGTGGTAAACTACTTTGACCCCTACCACTGGCAAGGACCAGTGTTCATCCATCCTTCTGTAGGCTGGAGTTTTCAGAGAAGGCACTCTGATGTGCTGTATGTTTTGTCTGTGGGTGTCAACTTTCCTGGGTAAAGGCCAGAAACACTACTAAGTGAGCTATATCTACTTTATGATGGGGCTGCATTAAGTCCGTCTTGCAAGTCTGAAGGTACAGGTGCTCTTGAAACCTGCTTTCTGCTCTGCATGGTGGTTTGTGGTTTGTGTGCAAATCTGCAAGTTTTCAAAGACCGGATGAGAGAAATGATTGATGCATTAGAGTGAGTCTTTCCTTAAGTTTTTCTTCAGACCATTAAACCACGCAGGGCTCCTTCCTCTTTTCTTTGATTGTCTATGGAGATTCTCAGTCCTCCAGGTCATGGTTCAGAGGTGGTCTTCAGCAGGATCTGACTAGTTCTGGAGTACCAGTAGCAGAAAGTTTGAGTTGTTGGGAGAACCGGCAAATGCCACCTCTGACTGGCCCCACTCCCATCTATTCTCTGCCTCCCATTTAGTCCCAGCTGATCGGCTGGGTCTTCTTTGGTTGCCCTGCACAGGAGAACAGAGCTGGAAAGCAGGTTAGTAGGGTGGAGAGGGAATGGGATTTTGCAGTAACTTTCTCCCAGGAGTAGGGAGGGAATGGAGATTTTACAATATCCTTCCCCTGGAGCGGGATGGAAATAGAGATTTCCCCAGTGTACAGATCTGCATGTATCTCATTTGTTTTGCATTCTTCTGTTCCCCACAAGTTAGAACTGAAGAAGCTTCTTGGATGAGAAGTGAAACATTTTCAAAGGAGAAAAAAAATCCAGGAAAGTCCAGTTGCCTTTTGGGGAAAAAAAAGCACTTTGGGGACTTTGCTTTAATTGTTTCCTAGGTGGCCTCTCCTCCCCTGCATTTCATTACAATGGATTGATTCTGTAAATATCTGTTTGGCATTGCGGTGGAATGTATTCTGGATTCCCAGATGGGAGGGGCTGCTTCCTAGAGGGCAAAGAGGAGTACAGCTTGGAAAGTTTAATAGGTAGGGACAAGATTAAGGTAGCACCTCCCTAGCAGCTGGCAAAGTATACCTTACAACAGTTCATTGAGTGACCATTCAAAGTTACAATGGCACCAGCAGAAGTGATTTATGACCATTTTTCACACGAATGACGTTTGCAGCCTCCCTACAATCACATGATCAAAATTCAGACACTTGGCAACTGGCTCATATTTGTGACCACTGCTGTGTCCTGGAGTTAAATGGTCCTCTTTTGTGACCTTCCAACCAGCAAAGTCCATTGGAAGTCAGATTCACTTAACAACCGGGTTACTAACTTAACAACTGCAGTGATTCATTTAACAAGTGAGGCCAGAAAGGTCTCATGGGGTATAAAACCCACTTAACAAATGTCTCACTTGACAACAGAAATTTGGGGCTCTGTTGTGCTTGTAAGTCAAGGAATGCCTGTAGTTGTGCAGATGGTTGATTGAGTCTGGCAAGATTCTGTCTGTAGGCAAACAGCAATCAAGAAACTACTTAGAAGTAACTCCACGTATTGTTCTTGCTTCTAGGGGCCTGACACGTCAATCCCTATTGTCTGTGCCCAAATGACCAGGGGCAGGCTTCAAAAATTTTAGCAATTGGTTCTCTGCCCAGTTGCTGGGGTGAGTGGCCATGGTCAGTGTGGCCTATTGTGCAGAAGCACCACAGTGGAGGGAGGCATTTTTGCCTTCCCTGAGCCTCCATGTGGGCCCTGTACTTACCTGGCACCCAAAACTGACCATTATGGGGACTCCTTGGGAGGGGAAGCATGGGAGGGGTGGAGCCAGCCAGGGGTCAAATATTTCGGTTTGCTGAACTGGTCATTAAAAATGATAAAATTAGAACCTAATTTCGATAGAAAATACCAATATTTGATGCTCCATATCATAACGGTGACCAGAATCTCTTATGCCCAAAATTGGAAGCGGGCTACAACCTCCCTAGAAGCCACAATTATTAATAAGATATATGAATGCGCGGAGATGGATAGACTAACGAAGCTATTAAAGGATAAAGAAAAAGGAGAATTTTATACAATGTGGGATGTTCAGTACGAATGGATAAGAATAAGACACAAAGGCATCAAATGACTTATGTAATACTGTAAAACCATAAAACCACAAGGTTTTCGTGTAAATAAATGTAAATAAAAATGTATATATGTATAAAATGCCTAGAAGGATGAAGGAACAGGGATGTATAACAGGTTAATAGAAGATATTTATAATGTAAAGATTGCTATAGTAATGTTGTAAATTGTGGAAATTTGTTTTTAAATGTTAAAATGTTGAATAAATAAATTTATTTAAAAAATGATAAAATTAGCTACAAGTTCACCACCCTTGCAAATGACCAAGCCATAATGAAATACTCACCGGCATTGTCTGGCTTCCGTGTAAAGCATTTATGGCCGCCTGGGCTTCTGCATGTGAGGAGTATTTCACAAAAGCGCACCCTGGGAAGACAAGAGGAAGGAACAAATTCTAAGAATAAGGACCAAGTTGAGTGGGGAGTGCAAAGACTTTTCCATTTGCTCCTCAGACATTTGATATGACTTTGTTTCTCTGTCTTTCGCTTTAGTGCAACTGGTCACAGGGGGTGAACAAATCAGACAGTTTTAGTTTCTTCCAGTTTCTCATTTTCACTTTCTTACATTCGGACAGTTCCCTTTTGATGAAGAATATTTGTGGCTCAAGGTTGAAATAATGGGTCCTAGGTGCTACCTGAGCTTAGATGTTTCCTTGCAGACGTTTCACTACCTGAACTAAGAACTTCTAAAACCAGCTCCACCAATACTCACAGGGCAAGCTACTAGAACATAAACTGAGAGCAAATCCCACTCCTTGCTAGCACTGATGATGTTAGCTATTTGGGTACTGAACTGTCTGCAAGAAAACCAACTATTCAGAGAGCACCAAGGCCCCCACAGGTCCCTTTTCTATAGCATTCTGCAAATATATGTGTTCTTAATATATAGTGGACAGCCTGGGATCAACTGGGTCAAATTTTCAGAGATATTTTCTTACCTAAAGAGAGAAACAAAGTCAATGGTGTTTTTTTTTTTTTGCAAGGGGTGGAGTAAACAAAACAAAGCAAACAAGCAAAAACAATAGGAGCGGGAATGACTTCCGATTTCCTGCTGGCTTCCCTATTGACCTTCCTTCTTTCTTTCTTTCTTTCTTTCTTTCTTTCTTTCTTTCTTTCTTTCTTTCTTTCTTTCTTTCTTTCTTCCTTCCTTCCTTCCTTCCTTCCTTCCTTCCTTCCTTCCTTCCTTCCTTCCTTCCTTCCTTCCTTCCTTCCTTCTTTGCTTTCCTTTCCTTCCTTTCCTTTATTGTCCTTCCTTCCTTCATTTCCCTCCCTCCTTTCTCTCTTTCCTTCTTTTCTTTTCCTCCCTTTCTCCCTCCCTCTCTCCATCCCTCACCTTCCTTCCTTCCTTCCTTCCTTCCTTCCTTCCTTCCTTCCTTCCTTCCTTCCTTCCTTCCTTCCTTCCTTCCTTTCCCTCCCTCCCTCCTTTCTTTTTCTTTCTTTCTTTTCATATGAATATGTGCAACCCTTCCCAATTTGCATCTATGAATTGTGAAAAAGAGTCAAAATTTTACTGTGCTCTCCTGGATTTGGAAGGGTAAGAAGGGAGGTCATGGAGAACCAGAGTACATTGTCGTTGATGTCAGTGGTGGGATTCAAGGAATTTAACAACCAGTTCTCTGCCCTAATGATTTCTTCCAACAACCAGTTCACCAAACTGCTCAGAAACTTCACAACTGGTTCTCCCAAAGTGGTGCAAACTGACTAAATCCCACCACTGGTTGAAGGGGTTCACACATTGACATGGGGCCAGGTATGAAAGGCAAGGCCCACACGTGAAGGTCCGGTTAAAATGATTTATTGCTAAGGGCCTCTGCACAGAAATCTTCTCAACTAAAGGTTGACACCTGCTGGGAGTTAGATAATGGTCCATGGAATTCAAGGGAGGTTTGACTGAGCTTGCTTGTGACTATGTAGGGATGCTTGGCTGATGTCTTTTTTGACTCCAACCCCAGTTTCTGCCACTTGTTGTCCTACATATCAGGGGTTGCCAACTTTTTGGATCTCAGGGACCACCAAACTCATTTTTTAAAATCCTGCAGACCAGAGACTCTGCGAAAATCCCCCAAAAAGTCTGCAGGAAAATTCCCCACCCCATTTTCCTACCGATCAATTGTTTTTTATTTGGGATTGTAGGATACCGTCTCCAGCTCCGTTCTCAGGGGGAGAGAGAGAGAGAGAGACTTTTGGCTTCATGCAAGGAAAGTAGCAGAAGCCTTTCTTTCTCTCCCCCAAACTCTGCCAGAAATGAGTCTTTGCCGGCACAGCCTCTTGGAGCAGGAGGCCTTGCAGGATCCCAAAGACTCACTTCTGGCAGAGTTTGGGAGAGAAAAAGAAAGACTTTGGCTGCTTTCCTTGCATGCAGCCAAAAGCAGAAGAAGAAAGAAGTGGAAAGAAGCAGCCCGGTGGCCAGGCCAGGCACATGGGTTGAATTTCCCCCCTCCTCCCTTTTCCCCCTCCCCTCACTACCTCGTGTTGTTCCCAATGCAAGCAACGCAAGCCTTGTGTTCCCACGAGCCATGTGGGCGGCACAGCCTTGTGTTTCTGCGCAGACTGGATTAATTGCTTTGGGGATGACGTCTCTCTGCGGACCATCAATGTTTTCTCACGGACCACCAGTGGTCCCTGGCCCACTGGTTGGCGACCACTGCTATATATGGTGCAAGAGGGGATGTTTTTCATGCAACAACAGCTCATTACTTAAGCCAAAAGAAGAACAGAACATATATAAACAGCTGCAGGGAAGCATTGTCCAATGGATTTATTTACTTCAACATTATTAAATTTCTATACTGTGCATCACAAAGATCAAAATTACAGCAGGGGTGGGATTCTCCCAGTTCGGAGCAGTTCAGGTGAACTGATAGTTTTTAAGGTGATGATTTGGCCCTGACCACCTGCCCCTGCCGTATTCTGTCCTTTATTTCCAGGGTTTTCAGATCAGCTGTTTGGCGCAGAACAATGGATTGCAATGCCTGAACTAATTTACTCACTGGGACTGCAGCAGAAGGTTAGTTTTAGAGCCGAAAAAGCCGCGTTTTTAAAATGCTGCCCACGTGCAAAGCGCACACCCGCCAAACCGGTCGTCACACCAGTGGAATCGCACCCCTGGATGACAGTATGATTAAAAAAAAAAAATTTTTTTTTTTTAAATCCACAGGTAGTTCTCTGCTTACAACAGCTCATTTAGTGACCATACAAAGTTACAGCGGCACATTTTTTTTTCACCATGACCATCTTTGCAGTGTTCCCATATGATCAAAATTCAGCCACTTGGCAACTGGTTCATACTTATGACCATTGCTGTGTCCCAGGGTAACATGATCCCTTTTGCAACCCTTTAACTAGACTGCTTTGAACAGACAGACTGGAAGATGTTCCAACATCAAGAGTTGGAAATGCATACAAGTACGGTGCTGGACTATATCAAGTTCTGCATCGGAAATGTGACTGTAGACAGAAACATCCGGGTCTTCCCAAATCAGAAACCCTGGATGACTACTCAAGTCCGTGGACTTCTTAAAGCCCGTGACGCAGCCTTCAGGTCAGGCGATAGAGCTTTGTATACAGTCGCCCGAGCTGACCTGAGGAGGGGGATTAAGAAAGCCAAGGATGGATCACAGGAGGAGTATTGAGTCCCACTTGTCTAGCCATAACACACGGGAGGTGTGGAAGGGCATACATGACATCACTAATTATAGGGGGTTGTCACGGAACAACAGAACATCTGAGTGCAGCGCTAGCAGAGGAGCTGAATAACTTCTTTGCTCGCTTTGAAGTTTCACAACAGCGTACAGCTGCACCAGCCCTACTCCCCTCCTCCAATTACATTCAGTTCTGCTACCCCCACCCAGTATTTTTTCTGTGACGGAGGATGACGTCAGAACGGGTGTTTCCGAGCAGCGAACCCCAGAAAGGCAGCTGGCCCAGATGGAGTCCCTGGCAAGGTGCTTAGGGCAATGTGCCCCCCAGCTTGCCTCCATCTTCAGAGATATTTTCAACCTCTATCCCTGGCCCAGGCAGTTATACCATCCTGTCTGAAATCTGCCATAATCATCCCTTGTGCCGAAGAAATCTCCCATCTCCAGCCTCAATGATTAACCGCCCAGTGGCGCTTACTCCTGTAATCATGAAATGGTTTTGAGAGGCTGGTGCTCCGGCACATCATGAATCATCTCCCCTTGGATTTTGATCCTTATCAGTTCGCTTACCGCACTAATCGGTCTACGGAGGATGCCATAGCCATAGCTCTGCACGCTACGCTGAACCATCTGGAGCAACGGCAGAGCTATGTCCGGATGCTTTCTCGTGGACTACAGCTCTGCCTTTAATACAATCATCCCAGGAATTTTAATCAAAAAACTGGATACATTGGGTTTGCCCCCCCTTACTTGTGCCTGGATAAAGAACTTCCTGAGTGATCGGCCCCCAGATTGTGAGGCTTGGTCCCCACCTTTCTTCCACACGTACGCTGAGCACTGGCTCCCCACAGGGCTGTGTGCTGAGCCCACTCCTGTACTGCCTCTATACCCACGACTGTAGTCCACACCATGATAGCAACCTCATTGTGAAGTTTGCTGATGACACCCGACGGTGGTTGGACTCATTTCGAGGGGAGATGAGGCAGCTTATAGGAAGGAGGTTCCTGATGTTGGCTGCTTGGTGTTCGGACAATAATTTAGCTCTGAACACCAGGAAAACTAAGGAACTCATTGTGGACTTTAGGAGGCACAACACTGACCTGGCTCCCCCTTTACATAATGGAGAGCAGGTGGAGAGGGTCCATACTTTCCGGTTTTTGGGTGTTACTATTGTTGATAAGATCTCCTGGACGGAAAACACCACGGCAGTTATTAAGAAGGCTCAGCAGAGACTCCACTTCCTGCGAGTGCTCAGGAAGCACAATCTGGCCTCCAGCCTGCTGATTACCTTCTATCGTGCGTCCATTGAAAGCCTGTTTGACATACTGCATTACAGTGTGGTATGGTCATTGTACTATGGCAGACAGGGAGAGACTACAGAGGATAGTCAAAACAGCTCAGAAGATCATTGGCTGCCCTCTTTCCTCCCTGTCAGACATCTATTCCTCACGCTGTCTTAGTAGAGCTGTGAACATCATAAAAGACAGTTTCCATCCTGGTAACGGACTGTTTGACCTGTTGCCCTCGGGGAGGCGCTATAGGTGCATCAGGTCAAGGACAAATCGTCTTCAAAACAGTTTTTTTTCCCAAAGCTATAACTACCCTGAACTTACATATGCACTGACTTTAAGTCCTGTCAAACATATTGTAAATAATACTTTGGGACAATTGGGAAATTTTTGTGCAATATATATCATGACTATTACTGTGCTGGCTGACAAGTGCAATAACTCCTACTGTGAATAGGCACAAATTAAGTGCAATAAGCTGGTAATTTTACTCATTTTATTCTTCTTTGTTGTTTTAGATATTTTTAGATATTCTTATGCACATTCTCTTTTTAACATGTATGGTTGTACTGAACGACGAGTCGCTTAATCTCACTGTGGTATGCGTATGATGGCAAGTTGTACACCGTGGATAGTGACAATAAAGGTATTCGTATTCGGTATTCGTATCGTATTAAACTAACAAAGTCAGTGGGGAAGCCCGATTCACTTAGTGTCATTTGTGGGGCCCTTGGTACTCTCTGATAGTGGTTATTTTCTTGGAGACGTTCTATGACCCAACTGGGTAACATTATCAGTGCTAGAAGGGAATGGGGTTTGGGAGGAGGAGGAGGAGGGAGGAGGAGGAGGAGTTGGAGGAGGAAGTAGAAGAAGAAGAGGAGGAGGAAAGAGAATGATGAGGAGGAGAAGAAGAGGAGGAGGAAGAAGAGGAAGAAGAGGAGGAGGAAGAGGAGGGAAAGACAAGGACAAGGACAAGGACAAGGACAAGGACAAGGACAAGGAGAAGAAGAAGAAGAAGAAGAAGAAGAAGAAGAAGAAGAAGAAGAAGAAGAAGAAGAAGAAGAAGAAGAAGAAGAAGAAGAAGAAGAAGAAGAAGAAGAAGAGAGGAGGAGGAGGAGGAGGAGGAGGAGGAGGAGGAGGAGGAGGAGGAGGAGGAGGAGAGGAGAGGAGGAGAAGGAGGAAGAGGAGGAGGAAGGACAAGGAGAAGAAGAAGAAGAAGAAGAAGAAGAAGAAGAAGAAGAAGAAGAAGAAGAAGAAGAAGAAGAAGAAGAAGAAGAAGAAAAGGAGGAAGAAGAAGAGGAGGAGGAGGAGGAGGAAGACAATTCTAGGATCCTTGGTTCTGTTTCTTGCAGACGTTTTATAACCCAAGTAGGCAATATCATCATTACTAGAAGGGAGTGGGGTTTGCTCTCAGTTTATATATAGCTTCCCCCATCAGTGTATTGTGCTGTTATAACCACAGGGCATCAGTGTAGCACACAAAACCAACTAAAGCTCTCCAAAACATTTAAGTAAACCAAAAAACCCCAATAGCCCCAGGAGAAAAACAATAATTTTTTTTGTTTAGTACAATATAAGAATGTACACTGAAGATGGTATTTACTTTCATTTTATGAGGTGTAGTGACAATAAACTAAACTAAACTAAAACAAACTAAACTGAACTGAACTAAAAATACTGTAACTGCAAACCCCCCATTTGTTTCTAATGTGAAATGTTGGTCTTGGAGCATTTGCGAAAAAAAACTACCAAACTTAGGGATCACCAAGGACCCCACAGTCCAACCTGAGCTAGAAATCTTCTCTTCTATTGGACGTATTTGTTATTGCTCATTGGATTTGTCAATTTGTGCATTATTTCGTGTTCTATTTTGATTGTGGCCTTGGTATTATCTATCTATCTATCTATCTATCTATCTATCTATCTATCTATCTATCTATCTATCTATCTATCTATTTATCTATCTCGTAGCCCCAAATAGATCAAGTATATAACTCACAAAATGGTTTTGGACTTATGTACATGCACTGCATTCGTACTCTTTCTCACATGCACACACGCACATATTTACAATAACCCGAGGCCCCCATGCACAACAACCCACTCTCAGTCACACACATATCAACAATAAAATATCCTGCTCTTCAGAACTTTCCTTAAGTCCAACAGAAGTTGTTTTGAAGTCTCATTCTAGTAGACATGCCCTGAAATTTGTCATTGCTGGTCCTCCTCCATCCCAAATGCTACCAGGTTAGGGTCTCCATTTTGCTCAGAAGTCAGTGGAATGGGGTCCTTTTGCCAGAAAGAAACTTAACCAACATTTCCTACTGATCCCATTATTGATACAATCGTTGTTTCATCAAGACTAGGCCAAAGACGGTGGCCAGAATTTTGAAGGGAAAGATAGTGTAGAAAGTTAGCACCCACCCCTCTCCTAGAATAAAATATTTTTGAGAAATATTAAAAAGACAAGAATATTATATTTCCCTGGATGAGAAACAGAGAAAAATGTTCTTGAAAGCAGCCCCAACCTTTCTTAATAGCCCCCAGCAGATGTCAGCACTTAAGAGGTAAAGAGATAGCTAGCTCTATTCATAGGCCAGGTCTGAAACAAAGCCACAATAGGAATTGCCCAACAAACCCGTTCACTGCATCAGCCCAAACTTCAACCAAGCTTAGCTCAGACGAACTCCTACGATTTGTACACGGCCCCATGGGAGCCTGACAACAGCCAATAGGATACATGTTCTTGCACAGGAACAGGAAGTTCAAGTGCAAAGTCCAAGAGAAGGTATAAATTCCCCCCACTCTCAACTCCACGTGGTCAGCTGCCCGGAAGCACCCGTGACCTTCTGCTTCCTCATCATTAAACCATCTTTCCAACCAGCCTCTACATTTCCAGGGTCTTTCTCCCACCTTGGATCTGAACCAGATGGGCACTTCTTCCAACAACAGCCCACTTCCAAATGCCACCCACCATGCAAGAAACTTCTTCTTTAGGTGATGGTCAGAGGTCTTCTCAAGCCCTGGCTGTCCAGAACTCCCGAAGGAGCGTGAAGATCTGACCTTCCAGATCTCCTTAGCTGGATGATCTCCCCTGTCTTGGTTAATCAGTTAAGGTCACCTATTTTACCTTTGCTGTTGCCATCTGGTCCTCGAAGTATCGTGCATTCCTCAATGTTCCCGAACGCTTCAAATAACCGACGGATGTCATCTTCTGACTGTTGTTTGTTGAGCATGCCCACAAAAAGTTTTCTGTCTTCTGGAACAAAATTAAGAGATGCTTACCATATTTCAGAAGGAAGGAGAAAGCAGGTGAGAAATGAAATAAAGTTAGCCAAGAGAACCTACAGATAGTTTTTGGCATACAGCAATTTGTTTAGTTGACCATTCAAGGTTACAAGGGCACTGGAAAATGTGACTTATGACCCATTTTTCATAGTTACGACCTTTGTAGCATCTCCATGACTATCACCATCCTCTTTTAGCAACCCCATCATTCCTTGCAGGGTGGAATCTGGGCAACTGAATGGAGCTCAGTATTTACTGGCCGGATGTCCTTCCTGTCACCAATCCAGAGTTTTTTTCAGCAGATATATTCTCAGTGTGCTCAGAGAGAGAAAGATCTGCCTCTACCCAGGATCGAGCTCACAGCCTCCTGATTGATAGGCAAGAGCTCCACTTCTAGGCCACTGTGTCACTCCAGCATCTCCATGATCTCGTCGTTGTGCAAACCCTTTTTGCAACCTTCTGACTAGCTAAGTCATTGGAAAAAATCAGATTCACTTCATGACTGTGTTATGGCCAGAAAGGTCATAAAATGGGGAGGGAAATTCACTTATTTATTATGAAATTGTGAAATTTGTTTGCCGCCCTTCTTGTTTCAAAGCGACACCTAACAACTCTCTCACAGTGATAGAAATTTCAGGCCCGATTGTGGTCGAGGAATACCAGTAAGGTCGATTTAGTCTTCCATCCTTCCGAGGTGGGTAAAATGAGGACCCAGATTGTTGGGGGCAAGAGGCTGACTCTGTAAACCACTTAGAGAGGGCTGGAAAGCACTGCAAAGCAGTATATAAATCTAAGTGCTGTTGCTATTCCTTTCTTCCTTCCACTCTCCCTCCCTCCTTTCACATTTCCTTCCTTCAATACATGTTTTTCCTTCCTTCCTTCCTTCCTTCCTTCCTTCCTTCCTTCCTTCCTTCCTTCCTTCCTTCCTTCCTTCCTTCCTTCTCCCCTTTCATGTTTTTTCCTTACATCCACATTTCTCCTTTCCTTTCCTTTCCTTTCCTTTCCTTTCCTTTCCTTTCCTTTCCTTTCCTTTCCTTTCCTTTCCTTTCCTTTCCTTTCCTTTCCTTTCCTTTCCTTTCCTTTCCTCTCTTGAGCCATGGTGCTGCAGTGGTTAGAGTGCAGTACTGCAGGCTACTTCTGCTGACTGCCGGCTGCTCAGAAGTTTGGCAGTTCAAATCTCACTGGCTCAAGGTTGACTCAGCCTTGCATCCTTCTGAGGTGGGTAAAATGAGGACCCAGATTGATGAGGTTAAGAGGCTGACTCTGTAAATCACTTAGGGAAGGGCTGCAAAGCTCCGTGAAGTGGTATATATATATCTAAGGGCTATTGCTACCTTGATGATATATAGGACTCCAAATATATTCCTTAACTAAAGGTGACATCTAGGTGGGCACAGTCTATGTGGTCACTCTTAGGCCCTCTGAAAATAGAAATCTCTTATTGCTAAATGGCATCCATTTTATTTTTGTCTCCTGCAGCACATAAATTGTGAGTTGTAAAGCAAAATTTATACAGGTAGCCCTTGACTTATGACTACAATTGAGCCCAACATTTCAGTTGTTAAGTGAGACAGTTGCGAAGTGAGTTTTGCCCCTTTTTACAGCCTTTCTTGCAACAGTTGTTAAGCGAACCATGGCCGTCGGTAAGTTAGTAACACTGTTACTAGCTTTCCTATGGATTTTGTTCCTCAGAAGGCCACAGAAAGAGATCAACTTTCAAGAAGAGATTGGACTGCCATTTGTCAGAAATGGTGTTGGGCAGTGGTGGCTAACGTTTTTGGGCTCCTGTGCCAAAAATTGTGCATGCGCTTGCATGCTCCGCTCATGTGCCAGCACCCAGAATGCAATGCGTGACCCCCCATGCACCCTACACATGCATGCGCAACCCCTCCACCAGTCCCTTACATGCACTGTGCCTCACAGCTGATTTTTGGCTGGTTTGAGGCCTTTTTTGGCCTCCCAGAGGCTTCAGGAAGGCTTCTGCAGGCTTTTCAGGATGAAAACTAGGCCCGTTTTGTCACTTCCGGTATTTCTGGAAAAACAAGAAGTGATGAAACAGGCCCAGTTTTCAGCCTGAAAAGCCTGCTGAAGCCTTCCTGAAGGCTCTGGGAGGCCGAAAAAGACCTCAAACCAGCCGAAAATCAGCTGTGACGCGCGCGCATGTGCAGTGAGGTAAATTTGCCTGCAGCTCACATGCCGGCACAAATGGCTCTGCATGCCACCTGTGGTACACATGCCATAGGTTTGCCATCACGGGTGTAGGGTCTCCTGCTTAGGTAGGGAGTTGGACTAGATGATCTACAAGGTCCCTTCCAACTCTGATTATCTGTTATCTGTTATCACATGACCTTGGGGCATAGCAACAGTCCTCAGTATGAGTTAGTGGCCGAGTGCCTGAATTTTGAGCTTGTGACTGCGGGGATGCTATTAAGGTGGTAAGCAGGAAAAACATTTGTAAGTCACATTTTTTTTTCAAGGGCCGTTGTCCTTTTGAGTGGTCATTAAATGAACCATTGTAAAGCCAAGGATTATCTGGCACAGATCCTACGTCAGAGAAAATGAGGGCCCTCGGATACAGGAAGCTCGACATTCAGTCTGAATTATTTCTAGGATGTGCATCACGATGGTAGACACTTAAAAAAGACCAATAACCCTTCATAATGCGTATAAGCATTAAAAAAAAACAAACCCCAATGCATAAATTGCTTTATTTAGAGTTCATTAAATGCTCTGACAATGTTTGTGAGCTGCTCTTCCCTCCTCTTCTCCCCACCTCCCACCTCCTGAGACATTGAGAGAACAGATGCAATCAATTTGAATAAATCCCTATCAATAAATAAACAGATTCCGTTGGCTTCCTCCGAAAGGAAGCTGTCCAAAAGGAATGCAACCTGCTCGAGAGGTGACTTAATCTAACTTAAAACTTTCTGTGTCAAGGCAGGTGGTGGGATCCCCCAGGCTGCAACGGTGCATATGGCAATGGTGCAGAATCCAATGTTTGTTCAGGTTCCATGAAGTGGTGGGGGGCATCTGGGCAGGATGTGGGGGAATATGGAGGATTCTCGCTGGTTTCTGAGCTGGGTGGTTTTTCTTGCAGATGTTTCATGACCCTACTTGGTAGCCTCCTCAGTGCTAGAAGGGAGTGGGGTTTGTGAGAAGGAGGAGAAGAAGAGGAGGTGGTGGAGGAGCAGAAGAAGAAGAAGAGGAGGTGGAAGAAGAAGGAGAGGGAGCAGGAGAAGAAGAAGAAGAGGAGGAGGAGGAAGAAGAGGAGGTGGTGGAGGAGCAGAAGAAGAAGAGGAGGAGGTGGAAGGAGAAGGAGAGGGAGCAGAAGAAGAAGAAGAAGAAGAGGAGGAGGAGGAAGAGGAGGTGGTGGAGGAGCAGAAGAAGAAGAGGAGGAGGTGGAAGGAGAAGGAGAGGGAGCAGGAGAAGAAGAAGAAGAAGAGGAGGAGGAGGAGGAAGAGGAGGTGGTGAAGGAGCAGAAGAAGAAGAGGAGGAGGTGGAAGGAGAAGGAGGAGGAAGAGAAGAAGAGGAGGAGGAGCAAGAGGAAGAAGAAGAGGAGGAGGAGGAGGAAGAAGAGGAAGACAAGGAGAAGTAGGAGGAGGAGAAGAGGAGAAGGTGGAGGAGCAGAGGAAGAAGAGGAGCAGGTGGAAGGAGAAGGAGAGGAGGAGGAGGAAGGAGGAGGAGGAAGAAGAAGAGCAAGACAAGGAGCAGCAGCAGCAGGAGGAAGAGCAGGAGGAGAAGAAGAGGAGAAGGTGGAGGAGCAGAAGAAGAGGAGGAGGTGGAAGGAGAAGGAGAGGGAGAAGGAGAGGAGGAGGAGGAGGAGGAAGAGGAAGAAGAAAAGGAGGAGGAGGAAGAAGAAGAGGAAGACGAGAAGTAGAAGGAGGAAGAAGAGGAGGTGGTGGAGGAGCAGGAGGAGGAGAAGAGGAGAAGGTGGAGGAGTAGAGGAAGAAGAGGAGGAGGTGAAAGGAGGAGGAGAGGAGGAGGAGGAAGGAGAAGGAAGAAGAGCAAGACAAGGAGCAGCTGCAGGAGGAGGAAGAGCAGGAGGAGAAGAAGAGGAGAAGGTGGAGGAGCAGAAGAAGAAGAGGATGAGGTGGAAGGAGAAGGAGAGGGGGAAGGAGAAGAAGAAGAGTAGGAGGAGGAAGAGGAAGAAGAAGAGGAGGAGGAGGAGGGAAGAAGAAGAGGAAGACAAGGAGAAGTAGGAGGAGGAAGAAGAGGAGTGGTGGAGGAGCAGAAGAAGAAGAGGAGGTGGAGGAAGAAGAAGGAGGAGGAGGAGGAGAAGAATAAGAGGAGGAGGAAGAAGAAGAGGAAGACAAGGAGAAGTAGGAGGAGGAAGAAGAGGAGGTGGTGGAGGAGCAGAAGAAGAAGAGGAGGAGGTGGAAGAAGAAGGAGGAGAGGAGGAGGAGGAAGAAGAAGAGCAAGACAAGGAGCAGCAGCAGAAGGAGGAGGAGCAGGAGGAGGAGAAGAGGAGAAGGAGGAGGAGCAGAAGGAGAAGAGGAGGAGGAAGAAGAAGAAGAAGAAGAGGAGGAAGAAGAAGAGGAAGACAAGGAGAAGTAGGAGGAGGAAGAAGAGGAGGTGGTGGAGGAGCAGGAGGAGGAGAAGAGGAGAAGGTGGAGGAGCAGAGGAAGAAGAGGAGGAGGTGGAAGAAGAAGGAGGAAGAGGAAGAAGAAGAAGAGGAGGAGGAAGAGGAAGAAGAAGAAGAGGAGGAAGAAGAAGAGGAAGACAAGGAGAAGTAGGAGGAGGAAGAAGAGGAGGTGGTGGAGGAGCAGGAGGAGGAGAAGAGGAGAAGGTGGAGGAGCAGAGGAAGAAGAGGAGGAGGTGGAAGAAGAAGGAGGAAGAGGAAGAAGAAGAAGAGGAGGAGGAAGAAGAAGTGGAAGACAAGGAGAAGTAGGAGGAGGAGGAAGAGGAGGTGGTGGAGGAGCAGAAGAAGAAGAGGAGGAGGTGGAAGGAGAAGGAGAGGGAGCAGGAGAAGAAGAAGAAGAAGAGGAGGAGGAGGAGGAAGAGGAGGTGGTGAAGGAGCAGAAGAAGAAGAGGAGGAGGTGGAAGGAGAAGGAGGAGGAAGAGAAGAAGAGGAGGAGGAGCAAGAGGAAGAAGAAGAGGAGGAGGAGGAGGAAGAAGAGGAAGACAAGGAGAAGTAGGAGGAGGAGAAGAGGAGAAGGTGGAGGAGCAGAGGAAGAAGAGGAGCAGGTGGAAGGAGAAGGAGAGGAGGAGGAGGAAGGAGGAGGAGGAAGAAGAAGAGCAAGACAAGGAGCAGCAGCAGCAGGAGGAAGAGCAGGAGGAGAAGAAGAGGAGAAGGTGGAGGAGCAGAAGAAGAGGAGGAGGTGGAAGGAGAAGGAGAGGGAGAAGGAGAGGAGGAGGAGGAGGAGGAAGAGGAAGAAGAAAAGGAGGAGGAGGAAGAAGAAGAGGAAGACGAGAAGTAGAAGGAGGAAGAAGAGGAGGTGGTGGAGGAGCAGGAGGAGGAGAAGAGGAGAAGGTGGAGGAGTAGAGGAAGAAGAGGAGGAGGTGAAAGGAGGAGGAGAGGAGGAGGAGGAAGGAGAAGGAAGAAGAGCAAGACAAGGAGCAGCTGCAGGAGGAGGAAGAGCAGGAGGAGAAGAAGAGGAGAAGGTGGAGGAGCAGAAGAAGAAGAGGATGAGGTGGAAGGAGAAGGAGAGGGGGAAGGAGAAGAAGAAGAGTAGGAGGAGGAAGAGGAAGAAGAAGAGGAGGAGGAGGAGGAAGAAGAAGAGGAAGACAAGGAGAAGTAGGAGGAGGAAGAAGAGGAGTGGTGGAGGAGCAGAAGAAGAAGAGGAGGTGGAGGAAGAAGAAGGAGGAGGAGGAGGAGAAGAATAAGAGGAGGAGGAAGAAGAAGAGGAAGACAAGGAGAAGTAGGAGGAGGAAGAAGAGGAGGTGGTGGAGGAGCAGAAGAAGAAGAGGAGGAGGTGGAAGAAGAAGGAGGAGAGGAGGAGGAGGAAGAAGAAGAGCAAGACAAGGAGCAGCAGCAGAAGGAGGAGGAGCAGGAGGAGGAGAAGAGGAGAAGGAGGAGGAGCAGAAGGAGAAGAGGAGGAGGAAGAAGAAGAAGAAGAAGAGGAGGAAGAAGAAGAGGAAGACAAGGAGAAGTAGGAGGAGGAAGAAGAGGAGGTGGTGGAGGAGCAGGAGGAGGAGAAGAGGAGAAGGTGGAGGAGCAGAGGAAGAAGAGGAGGAGGTGGAAGAAGAAGGAGGAAGAGGAAGAAGAAGAAGAGGAGGAGGAAGAGGAAGAAGAAGAAGAGGAGGAAGAAGAAGAGGAAGACAAGGAGAAGTAGGAGGAGGAAGAAGAGGAGGTGGTGGAGGAGCAGGAGGAGGAGAAGAGGAGAAGGTGGAGGAGCAGAGGAAGAAGAGGAGGAGGTGGAAGAAGAAGGAGGAAGAGGAAGAAGAAGAAGAGGAGGAGGAAGAAGAAGTGGAAGACAAGGAGAAGTAGGAGGAGGAAGAAGAGGAGGTGCTGGAGGAGCAGAAGAAGAAGGGGAGGAGGTGGAAGAAGAAGGAGGAGGAGGAGGAGGAGCAGAGGAAGAAGAGGAGGAGATGGAAGGAGGAGGAGAGGAGGAGGAGGAAGAAGAAGAGCAAGACAAGGAGCAGCAGCAGAAGAAGGAGGAGCAGGAGGAGAAGAAGAGGAGAAGGTGGAGGAGCAGAAGAAGAAGAGGAGGAGTTGGAAGGAGGAGGAGGAGGAGGAAGAAGAGGAGGTGCTGGAGGAGCAGAAGAAGAAGAGGAGGAGGTGGAAGAAGAAGGAGGAGGAGGAGAAGAAGAAGAGGAGGAGGAAGAGGAAGAAGAAGAAGAGGAGGAGGAGGAGGAAGAAGAAGACAAGGAGAAGGAGGAGGAGGAAGAAGAGGAGGTGGTGGAGGAGCAGAGGAAGAAGAGGAGGAGGTGGAAGGAGGAGGAGAGGAGGAGGAGGAAGAAGAAGAGCAAGACAAGGAGCAGCAGCAGAAGGAGGAGGAGCAGGAGGAGAAGAAGAGGAGAAGGAGGAGGAGCAGAAGGAGAAGAGGAGGAGTTGGAAGGAGAAGGAGGAGGAGGAGGAGAAGAGGAGGAGGAGGAAATTCTATTCAGCCTATTGTATATCATACAATTCAATTTACTAAAACAGTGAGGGAAGAGCCCTTCTCTTAGAAGAATGAAACATTTTGAGAAATATTAAAAAAGGCAGAATATTATATTTCCCTAAAGGATGAATGGAAAAACATGCTCTTGGAGGCAGAAAGAGACAGCCTTCACCTTTCTTAATAGCCCCCACAGCAGATATTTTTTGCCCATTAAGAAAGACTGGGCCACCCTGTCTACAAAACAAACTACCTTCAGTTCCAGGATGATGGCATTAAGACATGACCTTCCAGGACATAATAGGATTATCTCACTAGCAACAGAGCTCACTACACTGCAGGATCTCCTAAGAACGTTGCATCAGAGTCCAAACTTCAATGAAACCTGAGAGCTCAAATAACCTACAAAATTACCTATGACCCTTACAGCAACCAATAGAGTACATGTTCTTGCACAGGAACAGGAAGCTCAAGTGCAAAGTCCAAGAGAAGGTATAATAATACACCCCACTCTCAACTCCATTTTGTCCGCTGCCCAGAATCACATGTGATTCTGCTTCATCAATTAATAAGCATCTTTTCAATCAGCATCTATGTTTCCAATGTCTTTCTCTAAGTTTGGAACTGAAGCAGATGGATATTTCTTCCAATAACAGTCAGGGTAATAAAAGTGAAATATGACAAAAAAAAACTTACAACAGAGTCAAATGACTAAGCCTAGAGTCTTAATCTAAAGGAGGAGGAGGAGGAGGAAGAAGAAGAGGAAGAGAAAGAAGAAGAGGAAGAAGAAGAGGAGGAGGAGAAGAGGAAGAGGAAGAGGAAGAGGAAGAGGAAGAGGAAGAAGAAGAAGAAGAAGAAGAAGAAGAAGAAGAAGAAGAAGAAGAAGAAGAAGAAGAAGAAGAAGAAGAAGAAGAAGAAGAAGAAGAAGAAGAAGAAGAAGAAGAAGAAGAAGAAGAAGAGGAGGAGGAGGAGGAGGAGGAGAAAAGGAAGAGGAAGAGGAAGAAGAAGAGGAAGAAGAAGAAGAAGAAGAAGAAGAAGAAGAAGAAGAAGAAGAAGAAGAAGAAGAAGAAGAAGAAGAAGAAGAAGAAGAAGAAGAAGAAGAAGAATGATGTGGGGTCCTGAATGATCTCTGAGCTTGATAGTTTTCCTGTAGAGTGCAGACTGTTCATTACCCAACTAGGTAGCCTCATCAGTGCTAGAAGGCAGGAGGAGGAGGAGGAGGAGGAAGAAGAGGAGGAAGAAGGTGGGATCCTGAATGACCCCTGAGCTTGGTGGTTTTCCTGCAGATGCTTCATTACCCAACCAGGCAGCCTCAATAGTGCTAGAATGGAGTGGCCTTTGTATTATATCTATATCTCTTCCCATCTCCATCTATATCTCCATCTCCATCCCCACTGTCTCCATCTCCATATTTGTCTCATACTTCGCCCTTTTCCATCTCCCTTAGCTCCTTTTCGAACCCAGGTAAGGCCAGCTTCCTACCTGAGTGTTCAATACCAGAGTGAGAAACTCCGATCCCCGCTTTTGAGCACCAGCCAAGAAGCAATTCTGGTGCGCTCCTATGAGTCTCCTCGCTGCACAGGCCCTGTTGCTATGTTGTTGTTGTTTTTTTCTTTAAGACTTGCCAGTTGAAATATGCAGTGTTTTTAAGCCTCGCTCCTGGTGTTTTTAGGAAGTCCCAACACCTCGCCTGGTGCAAACAGGGGTTAAATTATTCCTTGTTCTATTTATATTTAAATGATCTGTTTTTACCAGAACTTGCGAGAGGCTGGCGTGTCAGACGAGCTGGGAGAACAAGGCAGCACATTATAAAGGGAAGAAGGTGTCACTGGCTGAGAGGTGAGAATTGTCAATTAACAAGGCCTGGAGTGAAGAAGAGAGAGGACCTGGTTGTCTAGCTGGATGGGGGGCGAGCCATAAGCACCGGCCAGAACTGAGGGTGGTGGAAGAATTGCCACTTGCTTGGCATTATCTCCTATAAATGAATGTCAGCTTTCCTGATAGGTAGGCATTGGATACAAAAACAAGGGGAAGAATTTGGAGGAAAATGAAATATTTCTAGAATAATTAAACAGGAAGGAGGGAGAGAGGGGATGCAGAAAGAGGGAGAGAGAAAAGGAAGGAGCGAGGGAGGAAGGAAGGAAAAGGAGAGGGAGAAACAGAGGAAGGGAGGGGGGTAGGAAGGGAAAGAAAGGAGAGAATGGAGGAAGGGGGAGGAAGGAAGGAAAAAGGGATGCAGAAAGAGGGAGAGGGAAAAGGAGGGAGGAAAGAAGGAAGGAAAAGGAGGGAGAGAATGAAGGGAGGAACAGAGGAAGGGAGGGGGGAAAGAAAAGAAAGGAGAGAATGAAGGGAGGAAGGAAGGAAAGAAGGAAGGAAGGGGATGCAGAAAGAGTGAGATGAAAAAAGGGAGTGAGGGAGGAAGGAAGGAAAAGGAGAGGGAGAAACAGAGGAAGGGAGGTGGGTAGGAAGGGGAAGAAAGGAGAGAATGAAGGGAGGAAGGGGGAGGAAGGAAGGAAAAAAGGGGATGCAGAAAGAGGGAGAGGGAAAAGGAGGGAGGAAAGAAGGAAGGAAAAGGAGGGAGAGAATGAAGGGAGGAACAGAGGAAGGGAGGGGGGAAAGAAAAGAAAGGAGAGAATGAAGGGAGGAAGGAAGGAAAGAAGGAAGGAAGGGGATGCAGAAAGAGTGAGATGAAAAAAAGGGAGTGAGGGAGGAAGGAAGGAAAAGGAGAGGGAGAAACAGAGGAAGGGAGGGGGGTAGGAAGGGGAAGAAAGGAGAGAATGAAGGGAGGAAGGGGGAGGAAGGAAGGAAAAAGGGATGCAGAAAGAGGGAGAGGGAAAAGGAGGGAGGAAAGAAGGAAGGAAAAGAAAGGAGAGAATGAAGGGAGGAAGGAAGGAAAGAAGGAAGGAAGGGGATGCAGAAAGAGTGAGATGAAAAAAAGGGAGTGAGGGAGGAAGGAAGGAAAAGGAGAGGGAGAAACAGAGGAAGGGAGGGGGGTAGGAAGGGGAAGAAAGGAGAGAATGAAGGGAGGAAGGGGGAGGAAGGAAGGAAAAAGGGATGCAGAAAGAGGGAGAGGGAAAAGGAGGGAGGAAATAAGGAAGGAAAAGGAGGGAGAGAATGAAGGGAGGAACAGAGGAAGGGAGGGGGGAAAGAAAAGAAAGGAGAGAATGAAGGGAGGAAGGAAGGAAAGAAGAAAGGAAGGGGATGCAGAAAGAGTGAGATGAAAAAAGGGAGTGAGGGAGGAAGGAAGGAAAAGGAGAGGGAGAAACAGAGGAAGGGAGGGGGGTAGGAAGGGGAAGAAAGGAGAGAATGAAGGGAGGAAGGGGGAGGAAGGAAGGAAAAAAGGGGATGCAGAAAGAGGGAGAGGGAAAAGGAGGGAGGAAAGAAGGAAGGAAAAGGAGGGAGAGAATGAAGGGAGGAACAGAGGAAGGGAGGGGGGAAAGAAAAGAAAGGAGAGAATGAAGGGAGGAAGGAAGGAAAGAAGGAAGGAAGGGGATGCAGAAAGAGTGAGATGAAAAAAAGGGAGTGAGGGAGGAAGGAAGGAAAAGGAGAGGGAGAAACAGAGGAAGGGAGGGGGGTAGGAAGGGGAAGAAAGGAGAGAATGAAGGGAGGAAGGGGGAGGAAGGAAGGAAAAAGGGATGCAGAAAGAGGGAGAGGGAAAAGGAGGGAGGAAAGAAGGAAGGAAAAGGAGGGAGAGAATGAAGGGAGGAACAGAGGAAGGGAGGGGGGAAAGAAAAGAAAGGAGAGAATGAAGGGAGGAAGGAAGGAAAGAAGGAAGGAAGGGGATGCAGAAAGAGTGAGATGAAAAAAGGGAGTGAGGGAGGGAGGAAGGAAAAGGAGAGGGAGAAACAGAGGAAGGGAGGGGGGTAGGAAGGGGAAGAAAGGAGAGAATGAAGGGAGGAAGGGGGAGGAAGGAAGGAAAAAAGGGGATGCAGAAAGAGGGAGAGGGAAAAGGAGGGAGGAAAGAAGGAAGGAAAAGGAGGGAGAGAATGAAGGGAGGAACAGAGGAAGGGAGGGGGGAAAGAAAAGAAAGGAGAGAATGAAGGGAGGAAGGAAGGAAAGAAGGAAGGAAGGGGATGCAGAAAGAGTGAGATGAAAAAAAGGGAGTGAGGGAGGAAGGAAGGAAAAGGAGAGGGAGAAACAGAGGAAGGGAGGGGGGTAGGAAGGGGAAGAAAGGAGAGAATGAAGGGAGGAAGGGGGAGGAAGGAAGGAAAAAGGGATGCAGAAAGAGGGAGAGGGAAAAGGAGGGAGGAAAGAAGGAAGGAAAAGGAGGGAGAGAATGAAGGGAGGAACAGAGGAAGGGAGGGGGGAAAGAAAAGAAAGGAGAGAATGAAGGGAGGAAGGAAGGAAAGAAGGAAGGAAGGGGATGCAGAAAGAGTGAGATGAAAAAAAGGGAGTGAGGGAGGAAGGAAGGAAAAGGAGAGGGAGAAACAGAGGAAGGGAGGGGGGTAGGAAGGGGAAGAAAGGAGAGAATGAAGGGAGGAAGGGGGAGGAAGGAAGGAAAAAGGGATGCAGAAAGAGGGAGAGGGAAAAGGAGGGAGGAAAGAAGGAAGGAAAAGGAGGGAGAGAATGAAGGGAGGAACAGAGGAAGGGAGGGGGGAAAGAAAAGAAAGGAGAGAATGAAGGGAGGAAGGAAGGAAAGAAGGAAGGAAGGGGATGCAGAAAGAGTGAGATGAAAAAAAGGGAGTGAGGGAGGAAGGAAGGAAAAGGAGAGGGAGAAACAGAGGAAGGGAGGGGGGTAGGAAGGGGAAGAAAGGAGAGAATGAAGGGAGGAAGGGGGAGGAAGGAAGGAAAAAAGGGGATGCAGAAAGAGGGAGAGGGAAAAGGAGGGAGGAAAGAAGGAAGGAAAAGGAGGGAGAGAATGAAGGGAGGGAGGGAGGGAGGAAGGAGAGAGGGAAGGGAGAAAGGGAGAAAGGAGAGAAAAAAGGAAGGAGAGAAAGAAAGAAGATGGAGGGAGAGAGAGAGAGAAGAAGGATAGTGCGAATAAAGGCCAAAGGAAAGTTTTACTTCTTTTTATGAAACATCAGATTCTAATTTAATCATGATTTACCCATCGTTTACCTATTTTGCCAGTCTGGTCTGCATTTCTGAACAAAGTAAAAATCCAACCAAGAGGTAGCAAACCGCTTAAAAATAAAAATAAAAATGACCCCTCTGTCTCCAGATCAGATCCTCAAACCCAAGAACAACTGATGGCGAGGAAATGCTGGGGTTTCACAATGCCCAATGCAGGTACTCCTTGACTTATGACCACAACAGACCCTAAAATGTATGTCACTGAGACAGTTATGAAGTGAGTTTTGCCCCCTTTTACGACTTTTTTTTGTCACTGTTGTTAAGTGAACCTCTGCAATTGTTAAGTTAGCATGTATATAAGTATGTATATGATAGATAGAGATAGATAGATAAATCTAGATAGATGATAGATAGATAGATAAATAGATAGAGATAGATAGATAGATAGATAGATAGATAGATAGATAGATAGATAGATAGATAGATGATATATAGAGATATAGAGATAGATAGAGATAGATAGATAGAGATATAGACAGATATAGACAGATGATAGCTAGATAGATAGATAGATGATAGAAAAATTATGGATAAATGATAGACATACAGACAGAGAGAGAGATACAGATATAGACAGATATAAAGATACGATATCTTTATGAAGTTTCAACTAGAAACATTAAAATACAACTTAACACAAAGGGAACAATGCATGTGAACCCACACACAACACACTGATACTGCTGGGAGGCTCAGATTTGGCCAAGTTTTGGCCCAATTAAATGCTGGTCTTTGTTGAGACCAAATTTCCAGCAGTGCTGGACATTTCCCCACGGGGTCATTGATGACCCAGGAGGGATATCAAGGAAATTACATTTGAGCATCTTGACTCCTTTCTATGGGTGACCTCCAGGCACTCAGGAAAAAAGAAAAAGGAAAAATCTCACCCAGGAACTTAAAAAGACAAAAGGGATATGGCGTTAATATACTGCTAGAGATTTCTTGGGACTCTGAGAAACAGGTCTGGAGAAGAAGCGATATTAAAAGGAAAAGAAGAAGAGGAGGAAAGTCTGGTTTTGTTTTGGTTTTTTTTAATGTCACTGACTCTCTTGTGACAAGAGTTCGGATCAAATTCAACTTTGATGTTGTGGCCTCTCAGCCACCAGCCCCTCCAGCAGCCAAATCAGAGGAGGAGGAGGAGGAGGAGGAGATGGTGGTGTGGGAATCAGGATCAGCATAAGGGCAACCTGGAGTGGAAAGAGGGAACGAAGGAGAGAGAGAGAGAGAGAGAGAGAAAGACCCTTATGCACAGATGCATAGAAGGCGGAGGAGAGGAGAGCAGTGGAAATCTATGGGCTGGTCCTTGGGATGGAAGAGCCACTGTTATTAGCAAAGCCCCACCCTAGTTCTGGGGATAAAAGGCAGGGGGATGGAGATGAATAGATGAACTATTTATCTTCCAGATGGACGGGTTTGTTAACCTGCGGTGAGAGAGAAACCTTTTGCTGGGGCTGTCGATGCTCCTAATAAAGCTGTCTTTTGAGTTCACTTCAGAGGGCTTGTCGTGTTTGGGGAGCTGGGTCAGAACATTCAGTTTGGAAAGCTTTCGGTGGAGGTAATCGAAACACTTCCTGGAAGTGCTGTCGGCGATGCGGGCATGATTGGCTTTGACTTCTCTATCGGAGTCGGCCCAGCTCAGTCCAGAGCCTTCATATTAAAGGTAGTGATGAAATGGGGTTTACCGAAAGACAAAAGGGATGAAAAAGCTGCTGATTGTTAATCCCCTCCTTTGCCCCGCTTAGGAAAAATTCCATTTTCTTCCTTTGAAGAAAGGGGATGGGAACGACAGGCCCAGCTCTGATTTAAATTCTGGCATTGCAAGGGCTTGTACCCTGATGTCTGAATGTATGCCTTTATTACCATTATTACAGCTTTCTGATTGCATTAAAATTCATCCACGTTTCCTCCCCCCCCCACTCATATTTCTGTGTTTCTTTTCTTGGCTGATTCTTTTCCCTCCCTTTTTCCTTCTTTCCTTCTTTTCTTTTTCTTCCTTCCTTTCCTTCCTTTCTTTCTCTCTCTCTCTTTTACTTTCTTTCTCTTTTATTTGTTTGTTTTTTCTTTCCTTCATCAACCCTCTCCCTCCTTCCCTTCCTCCCTCTTTGCCTGCCTGCTTCCCTCCCTTCTTCCCTTCTTCCTTCCTTCTTCTTTTCTTTTTTTCCTTCCTTCCTTCCCTATCTTTTTCTCTCTCTCTCTTACTTTCTTTCTCTTTTATTTGCTTCCATTTTTCCTTCTTTCTTCATCAACTCTCTTCCTTCTTCTCCTCCTCCTTCTGTGCCTGCCTGCTTCCTTCCTTCCTTCCTTCCCTCCTTTCTTTCTTTCTTTCTTCCTCCCTCTCTCCCTTCCTTCCTTCCTTCCTTCCTTCCTTCCTTCCTTCCTTCCTTCCTTCCTTCCTTCCTTCCTTCCTTCCTTCCTTCCTTCCTTCCTGAATTTTCCGGAATCACCCATTCAGAAAAAAGCCCTGCCTTCAATTCACAACCCAAAGCAAATGATTTTTTTTTTCCAGAATTCTTTTAAACTTTTTTATCAATAACATTTGGCATTTTCTTGGGGTCTGTCTGTAAAAATACCAGAGGCTTTTTAGAAGTCTGGACAGCCTGGAAGAGTATAGGGTCTTCTGTTTGAAGAGGAGGTTGGACTAGAAGACCTCCAAGGGCCCTTCCAACTCTGTTATTCTGTTAACATTATGAGAAGTCGTTCTTAATAAACCAAGGTTTTCCCAATAAACCAAGGTTTTCTTCTTTGAGACTTCACTTTCCTCATTGAGGACATGGTTCCAATATTTGAGGGGCTGCCACAACTTATTCTCCAAAGCCCCTGAAGGCAGGACCAGAAGCAACAGATGGAAACTAATCAAGGAGAGAAACAACTTAGAACTAAGGAGACATTTCCTGACAGTCAGAACAATTGACCAGCGAAACAACTTGCCTTCAGAGGTTGTGGATGCTCCAACACTGGAGGTTTTTAAGAAGAGATTGGACAAACAGTAGTGGGTTGTTCTGATTCAGAAATGTGTCCCTTAAATTCAACCATCTTCCCAGTCAAGTTGGAAATCTCCGCTATCATTCAGGACAAGGCAGAGATCGTTTGAAGTTTCATTTCTCATCCTTAAGTCAATTGCCAAGCAATGTGCCGCAGAGTGCAAAAATAAAACCCAGCAGGCAAACATGAGAAGGGTTATACCAAACCAGTGAGTCCTCCCTTGTAATACTGTCTCGATTCTGGTTGCCACAAAACACACACAAACACAAAACACACACAAAGATGTCGAGACTCTAGAAAAAGTGCAGAGAAGAGAAACAAAGATGATAAGGCCACTGGAGTTTAAAACAGATGACGAATGGTTATGTCTGGCTTAACAAAGAGAAGGTTCAGGGGAGACATGACAGCATCTTCCAATGCTTAAAGGGTGGGGAAAGAAGGTTGACTTTTTCTGCAAAGCACCTGAAGGCAAGAGAAGAAGCCATGGATAGAAGCTTGTCAGAAGGGGAGATCCATCCTGGAATTGAAGGAGAAATTTCCTGACAGGGAGAAGGATGAACAGCTTGTATCAGATAACAGATTACAGATAATCAGAGTTAGAAGGGACTTTATAGGTCATCTAGTCCAACCCCCCCACCCAAGCGAGAGACCCTACACCATTTCTGACAAATGGCAGTCCAATCTTTTCTTGAAAGTCTCAAGTGTTGAAACTCCCACAACTTCCAAAGGAAATTTCTGTTCCACGGGTTGATTGTCCTCACTGTCAGAAAAATTCTCCTTATTTCCAAGTTGAATCTCTTCTTGTTCAATTTCCATCCATTATTCCTTGTCTGGTCTTCAAGTGCTTTGGAAAATAGCTTGACCCCTTCCTCCTCTCTGGGGCAGCCCCTCAAATATTGGAAGACTGCTCACCTGTCTCCCCTGGTCCTTCTCTTCCCTAGACTAGCCAGGCCCAGTTCCTGTAATCATTCTTCATATGTTTTAGCCTCCAGTCCCCTAATCTTCCTGGTTGCTCTTCTCTGTACTTTTCCTAGAGTCTCAACATCTTTTTTTATAACGTGTCTAGTAGCAGGAGGGAAAAATATTAATTATATTGTTTTAAAGCTAAGCCAACCTCTTTACTCATCAGCCTGCACTCTCAAAACAAGTGCACACTGGGAAGCCAAGGCTCAATTTTCCTTTGGCATTTGGAGGAGACAGAAGCACAAAGAAGAATCCATCTTAATCTGTGGCACATAGTCATCCAAGGACAAACCCACATCCCACACACAGAGCATTGCTGGTGACATTTAGATTGCTTGTATCTATTAATTGCTATGTTCAGCAGCAACCCAATACTGCCTATCTTGTATTTGGTTCTCATTGTATGTATCCCTATTTTCCCCAGTTTCACCATATCCTGTTCTTTTAATAAAACATCCAGAACTATGCACACGGTCTATTTTATTGGAGGATAGGTGGGTTTAGCTTCATGTTGAGCTGCACACAGACTAACATGTAGTAGGGACAGAACAGATCTCCTGTTTTTGAGCAGGGGGGTTGGACTAGAAGACCTCTGAAGTCCCTCCTCAGCCCTATGATTCCATATTCTATGTCCCTTGGGATTATAATTCATATGGAGGTCTAACCCTAACTCTATTCCAGAGGACATTCTATAGCTTTGAGTGTTCCACCTTCCCAATATCCCTTTAAAGCTCACCCCACAAAAAATAGTCATTAAAAAAAAAACTAGTATAAACTCTGTAGTGTGAAAAATGCTCACGGCATTAAAAAAAAAAAAGCCCTCCAGTCTTTCTCAAGAAATGCGGAGTTCGGCAACTACCATAAATAGTGCAAAATAAGCTGCCACATGTTGAATACTTTTCTGTTAACTGAATCTTTTATCCTGTTAGTTAAATTAGGATTAAAAAAAAAGTCTGCACATTTTATTGTGTTTCTGCAGAAGACAAATGTCCTTCCAATCCTCCAGGGAAGACAAGGAAGTTAATGATAATCTAACCACGTTTTACCTTCTTCCTATTCTTTCTTGGCTCCATGAATTGGCTGTTTCATCTGCTAAAGGGAGACTTGTAACCACAATGGAGACAGTGTTAAGTGCATTTTTGCCCCACTTTGCAACCTTTCTCGCCCTGGTTGTTAAAGGAATCACTGCATTTGTTAGGGGGATGGATGGAGGGAAATGAGTCAAGGAGCGAAGCAACCTAGAACTAAGGAGGAATTTCCTGACAGTGAAAACAATTAACCAGTGGAACGACTTGCCACCAGAAGTTGTGAATGCTCCAACACTGGAAGCTGTTAAGAAGATGTTGGATGAATGATACAGGGTAATGGTGGTTAACCTTTTCGGCACTGAGTGCCCAAACAGGAGCGCACGCATGCTGAAAAGGAACTGAGTGCCAAAATGCATGTGCAGGCACATGCTGAAAACCAGAAGAGCAGCTTTGGCATGCATATGTGCACCAGCCCCCTGGTCTTTTCGCTTCTAATGTTCATGTGCTTGTGAAGACCAGCTGGCTGGCCAGTTTCTAATGCTCATGCGTGCGCCAGCCAGCTGATTTTTACACCATTGTATCTATTTATATGTATGGGTGTAGGCAGTGGTAGGATTCAAATAATTTAACAGCCGTTTTGCCATGCACCAGGTTGGCTGTTGTGGGAGGCATGGCCTATCCCCATCCTTCAGCTCTGCCACAGATGCAGGACGAGCCTCCTGTGACAGCCAACCTGACCCTGGACAAACCAGTTGTTAAATCCCCTCCCTCCGGTGGATCCTGGGTGCTGCACTGAAATGGAGAAATGGAGCCGCCAACACAAGGGAAGAGGATGTGATGACCCAAAGGGGCATGGCACAAAGGCAACACAGTCACGTAAGAAAAGTCCCTTTAATCCCTCCAACTTTGCTCCCAGGGTCCAGTTATCTTCAACTGGAGAAAAAAAAAAAAAACCCTTCCAAGAACAGTCTTTAAGTGGAGGAAACACAGTTTGAATAAACTCTAAATAAAAATCCACACAAACCACACTACAGTAATTAAATGGATAGGGCAGGAGAAGGAATTGCAGACTTCAAAGGCCAACAAAACACACCCAGTCGGGAAGAGTCCATGAACCCAGCTATGCCTCGACAAAACAAGATAATACACAATTTTCTTCCAACAAGTTGCTGTGCACAAACTCCCTTTTTAAACACTGTGTTCCCAGCTGCAGCTCATGAAGGGAATCAGGGCCCTTTCCTCCCCCGTAAGCCACTCAACTCACATTGCTCCCTTCTCCATTGCTCCCTGTGTGCCCTAGGATGAAGAGGAGGTGGGCCTGGGTCTTCCTCTGAATTCCCTCTGCCTTGCTCTACCTCTCCCCTGCTCTGCCCAGCTGGACTTTGCCCTTCCCCAGTTTCTTCCATAGCCAATGGAGCCACACTCACACTCCCTGTCAGCTGCTCGGCCTCCCCCTCGGACTCAGATCCTGACAGGGGCACGATAGAGGAGGACCAAGGAGAAGAAAAAGGAAAGCAGCCTCCATTTTCCCTCGGACCGGCCTCTGCATTGTCCACTTCTCCAGCGTAGCGCTGTGTGCCACAGAGTTTGCCTCATCCACCGCTGCCCTGATGCCCTCACTTCCCCCAAGAAAGGCAGTCAAGGAAAGAGGATTCCATCACAAGTTGAAGGCCGTAATTAAACCATTAAGATGCCATCTCTGTCACTGGATAAAGCAAGGAGGGCAACTCAAGGCAGCCCCAACGAAGGGATAGATGAAGAAACATGAGAGCGGTGCCCGCCTGTATTTCTTTGCCAACCCTGAACAGCGCACTTCCCCTAAAGGCCTCTGGTTTGACGTCCCTGCTTTCCGTGTCTCTTTCTGTGGCGCCCCTCCCATGCCCGAGCTCCCTTGCTGGGGCTACATGTGTACAAGTCGGGGAGGGGGGAAAGGAGGAAAGCCAAGGCTAGGGTACTCACTCCTTTGCCAGAGTGGTGCCTTCACTCCCCCAGATTGAGAGAGAGAGAGAGAGAGAGAGATAAATGGGGGATTGCAGGATTGTTGGCACTTTTCCTCAGCTGCATCTCAAATCCATGGAGGATGGCAGGGTGGCTCCTGGCCTGCGTGCTGGACTGTGGCACTGGGTGAGCACACACACACACACACACACACACACACAGAGATGAATGGGTGACTGGGCATGCAACTGACAGCTGGTTTCCAGTGCCAGAGAAGATGGGGAAAGGAAGTGACTGCACTGCTGTTGCCTTTCATTGGGGCATATCCACAGTGGAGTGAGACTGGCTCCTTTTGCCATCTCCCTCTCCGAGCATGGCAGGGCTTCCTGCCTCTCACTTATCCACCTGCACCCCTTTATCGATGCAATTTGGGGGTGGCAGAGAGGGAGGGGTGGAGTGGAGGAGGAAGGCTATTCAGCTGGTTCGCTGAAAAGAATTAGCAACTGGTTCTAGTGAACCAATGGGAACCGGCTGAATCCCACCACTTGGTGTAGGTATATACAGATAACAGATAATCAGAGTTGGAAGGGACCTTGTAGGTCATCTAGTCCAACCCCCCCACCCAAGCAGCAGACCCTACACCATTTCTGACAAATGGCAGTCCAATCTCTTCTTGAAAGCTTCCAGTGATGAAGCTCCCACAACTTCCGAAGGCAACTTCTGTTACATGGGTGGATTGTTCTCATTGTCAGAAAGTTTCTCCTTATTTCTAGGTTAAATCTCTCCTTGTTTAGTTTCCATCCATTATTCCTTGTCTGGCCTACAGGTGTTTTAGAAAATAGCTCGACCCCCTTTTCTCTGTGGCAGCCCCTCAAATATTGGAAGACTGCTATCATGTCTCCCCTGGTCCTTCTCTTCACTAGACTAGCCAAGCCCAGTTCCTGTAACCATTCTTCATATGTTTTAGTCTCCAGTCCCCTTAATCATCCTGGTTGCTCTTCTCTGCACTTTTTCTAGAGTCTCAACATCTTTTTTATAATGTGGTGACCAAAACTGGATGCCGTACTCTAGGTGTGGTCTTACTAAGGCTTTATAGAGCGGTATTAGTACCTCCCTTGATCTTGATTGTATCCTTCTGATAATGCAACTTGGGATTTCATTAGCTTTTTTGGCTGTTGCCAAAAATATACATATGAATGTACATAGCATATCTATATGTAAGTTATATATGTGTACACTTTTGAGAAAAGGCAACAAAATTTCATTTTAAATTTCATTTTATACTTTTAGCTCTAATGGCGGCGCGTATAGACGCAGCGGCTTATGGCTCTCCCGTTCGGTGCTCTTTTCGGTGCTTTTTTCCGCTGTTTGTATACGTCTTCTGGACTATCGGCTCTACGAGCCAACTCTATACACGATCAGATATTATAGACATTGGAATTCAATGCCAGATGTCTGTTTCGAGTGACTTTCATCGCGTCCATAACATCCCCGATGAGATAGCGAGACCAGCGGGCTCTCCGTGGATTGTTGTCGGGGCCAGGAGGCGGCGAAGACGGAGGAGGGAGAGGAAGCAGAAGCGAGGCTGTAGGTCTGGCGTTATGCTTAGGCTGAGGAAACATCCATTCAAGCCACCTCTTCCGAGTCTGTATCTCGCCAACGCCAGATCCCTGGCACATAAAACGGATTATTTACAGCTACAGCTCGCCGGTAACCGCTATGTTCGAGACTGCTGCGTCATGGTAATTACTGAAACATGGCTACATTCTGGGATACCTGACGCTAGCATGCAGCTGGCAGGCCGTACTTTTTTACGCTGGGACAGAACGAAGGACTGTGGTAAGAGCAGAGGAGGGGGGCTCTGCATCTACGTACATGAGAACTGGTGTAATAATGGGACAGTTATAGATAATCATTGTTCCCCGGATCTTGAGTACATGTCTGTAAGATGTCGGCCTTTTTTCTACCGAGAGAGCTAACTGTTGTGATCGTTACGGCGGTGTATATCCCGCCCGACGCAAACACAGATAAGGCACTCTCTCTCCTGCTGAATACCATAAACGAACAGCAGCAGGCTTACCCTGATGGTGTTCATATTATTGCAGGAGACTTTAATAAGGCCAATCTGAAAACTGTACTCCCGAAGTTTTACCAGTATGTTAAGTGTGCCACGAGGGGAGAAAATACTCTGGATCATGTTTATACCAACATTAAACATGCATACAGAGCCATACCCCTCCCCCACCTTGGGTATTCAGATCATCTCTCCCTCCTGTTATCCCCAGCTTATACCCCCCTCAGACGCAGTAGCAGGCCCATTACGAAGACTGTAACGATTTGGCCTGAGGATGCACTTAGTAGACTTCAAGACTGCTTTGAACAGACAGACTGGAAGATGTTCCAACATCAAGAGTTGGAAATGCATACAAGTACGGTGCTGGACTATATCAAGTTCTGCATCGGAAATGTGACTGTAGACAGAAACATCCGGGTCTTCCCAAATCAGAAACCCTGGATGACTACTCAAGTCCGTGGACTTCTTAAAGCCCGTGACGTAGCCTTCAGGTCAGGCGATAGAGCTTTGTATACAGTCGCCCGAGCTGACCTGAGGAGGGGGATTAAGAAAGCCAAGATGGATCACAGGAGGAGTATTGAGTCCCACTTGTCTAGCCATAACACACGGGAGGTGTGGAAGGGCATACATGACATCACTAATTATAGGGGTTGTCACGGAACAACAGAACATCTGAGTGCAGCGCTAGCAGAGGAGCTGAATAACTTCTTTGCTCGCTTTGAAGTTTCACAACAGCGTACAGCTGCACCAGCCCTACTCCCTCCTCCAATTACATTCAGTTCTGCTACCCCACCCAGTATTTTTTCTGTGACGGAGGATGACGTCAGACGGGTGTTCCGAGCAGCGAACCCCAGAAAGGCAGCTGGCCCAGATGGAGTCCCTGGCAAGGTGCTTAGGGCATGTGCCCCCCAGCTTGCCTCCATCTTCAGAGATATTTTCAACCTCTCCCTGGCCCAGGCAGTTATACCATCCTGTCTGAAATCTGCCATAATCATCCCTGTGCCGAAGAAATCTCCCATCTCCAGCCTCAATGATTACCGCCCAGTGGCGCTTACTCCTGTAATCATGAAATGTTTTGAGAGGCTGGTGCTCCGGCACATCATGAATCATCTCCCCTTGGATTTTGATCCTTATCAGTTCGCTTACCGCACTAATCGGTCTACGGAGGATGCCATAGCCATAGCTCTGCACGCTACGCTGAACCATCTGGAGCAACGGCAGAGCTATGTCCGGATGCTTTTCGTGGACTACAGCTCTGCCTTTAATACAATCATCCCAGGAATTTTAATCAAAAAACTGGATACATTGGGTTTGCCCCCCCTTACTTGTGCCTGGATAAAGAACTTCCTGAGTGATCGGCCCCAGATTGTGAGGCTTGGTCCCCACCTTTCTTCCACACGTACGCTGAGCACTGGCTCCCCACAGGGCTGTGTGCTGAGCCCACTCCTGTACTGCCTCTATACCCACGACTGTAGTCCACACCATGATAGCAACCTCATTGTGAAGTTTGCTGATGACACCACGGTGGTTGGACTCATTTCGAGGGGAGATGAGGCAGCTTATAGGAAGGAGGTCCTGATGTTGGCTGCTTGGTGTTCGGACAATAATTTAGCTCTGAACACCAAGAAAACTAAGGAACTCATTGTGGACTTTAGGAGGCACAACACTGACCTGGCTCCCCTTTACATTAATGGAGAGCAGGTGGAGAGGGTCCATACTTTCCGGTTTTTGGGTGTTACTATTGTTGATAAGATCTCCTGGACGGAAAACACCACGGCAGTTATTAAGAAGGCTCAGCAGAGACTTCACTTCCTGCGAGTGCTCAGGAAGCACAATCTGGCCTCCAGCCTGCTGATTACCTTCTATCGTGCGTCCATTGAAAGCCTGTTGACATACTGCATTACAGTGTGGTATGGTCATTGTACTATGGCAGACAGGGAGAGACTACAGAGGATAGTCAAAACAGCTCAGAAGATCATTGGCTGCCCTCTTTCCTCCCTGTCAGACATCTATTCCTCACGCTGTCTTAGTAGAGCTGTGAACATCATAAAAGACAGTTTCCATCCTGGTAACGGACTGTTTGACCTGTTGCCCTCGGGGAGGCGCTATAGGTGCATCAGGTCAAGGACAAATCGTCTTCAAAACAGTTTTTTTCCCAAAGCTATAACTACCCTGAACTTACATATGCACTGACTTTAAGTCCTGTCAAACATATTGTAAATAATACTTTGGGACAATTGGGAAATTTTTGTGCAATATATCATGACTATTACTGTGCTGGCTGACAAGTGCAATAACTCCTACTGTGAATAGGCACAAATTAAGTGCAATAAGCTGGTAATTTTACTCATTTTATTCTTCTTTGTTGTTTTAGATATTTTTAGATATTCTTATGCACATTCTCTTTTTAACATGTATGGTTGTACTGAACGACGAGTCGCTTAATCTCACTGTGTATGCGTATGATGCAAGTTGTACACGTGGATAGTGACAATAAAGGTATTCGTATTCGTATTCGTAATGTGCCAGGATGCCCACAGTAAAAATTGATAAATTTTATCTCTCCTCTCCTCTCCTCTCCTCTCCTCTCCTCTCCTCACCTTGCCTCACCTCATTTTATCTCAGTCCTTCTTTTCATTAGATTAGACATACCTAAGTCCTGTATCTGTTCCTATAACATGGCTGCTAAGAAGGAGATAGGATCGTATGGCTTTCCTTCTCCAATTCCAATTTCACTAACCTTAAACATTAATATTCTCACCCTGCCATCCCAGCTGTTGCAATTATTTTTGCATTGAGGATCATTATGCAATTTATCAAATAACAGCATGAACATGTGCTGTATATTTCCGGTGTTTAGTATTTTTTTTTAGTATTTCTTTTTATTTGTCAATCGCTTACAAGATACAGGTATAAGAATAAATATCGTTTTGAATACATGAGATAGATACTTTTAAGAAAAATAAAAAAACAATAGGACAGGGACGGTAGGCACGATTGGTGTGTGTGTGTAAAAAGTACAAAGGCCCACAATGGGAGCCTTGATCAGGGGAGGTGGATGAAGTCCACAGGAGCTCAGCCTCAGATCTGAGAATCAAATCTATATTTCAATTGCAATTCACCCAATGAATCCAAACTGGCTGTTGAATGATAAACAGGTTTACGGTCTGTAAGCAAGAAATCAAAACAGGGTGCGAAAGGAAGGATGGGGAGGGATGGGAAGCTGTCTAAATTATAGAACGACTGCATTCACATTTGAATAAAACTTTGGAAAGAAGTCCATAAATAATACATGTAATTCTTGATTTATGGCTACAGTTGAGTTCGAAATTTGTATGGCTAAGTCAGACAGGTCGTTAAGTGTTTTTTGTCCCTTTTTAGGACGTTGCTTGCCACAGTTGTCAAGTGAAGCCCGGTCTTCATCATCTACTCCCAACTCAGGGCTCTCCAGGTAGCTTCCAGCTTTCAAGGTCCCAATGAAAGGGGTCGTTGAAGGCTATCTTGGAGATCACCCCAACTGCAGGAGCCATCTTGGAACTGCTGAAAGGACTATGTTGTGGAGCTGTGCTTTCTGCAAGATGTTTTCTGTCCTGTGTCCAAGAAGGCTCCACCCCCATTTGCACTACTCAGCCGAGGACGCAAATAAACCTCCAGGCAGCCTCAACAACTCTCGAAAAGAATGCAAATGACCAGTTGTCTGCAAAGTATATCAATCCTTCCATTCCTCACCATCCAGTCAGAAGAAGCTGAAGAAGCTTCTTAGATGAGAAACAAAATGTCTTCAAAAAACCCCCCCAAAAGCCCAGTTACCTCTTGAGAAAGCACCTTTGGGATAAGATCAGAGTGTTGTATGAATCCAACCAATGTTAAATTCTGGGAAGCAATGGCACCTCTGTAGTACAACCATTTTCCTCTGTGTGAAAAGTCTCACTTTCCTTGTCCTTCCCTAGATGACTCCAAATAAACTTGTGCCTGAGACATGACAGTTTCCAGCAGAGGTGGTCTTCATCAGGTTCTGACCAGTTCTGGAGAACCGGTAGAGGAAATTCTGAGTAATTCAGAGAACCAGCAAATCCCACCTCTGGCTGGCCTCGCCCCTGTCTATTCTTTCCTCCCAAGTCCCAGCTGATTGGCTGGCTCTTCTTTGGTTGCCCTGCACAGGAGAACGGAGCTGGAAAGCAGGTTAGTGGGGTGGGGAGGGAATGGGGATTTTGCAGTATCCTTCCCCTGCCACACCCACCAAGTCATGCCCGCAGAACTGGTAATAAATTTTTTTGAATCCCACCACTGGAGTTTACAATGTTTAACTAGTTGGATCAAAGAACCAGTTAACCCATGCCAGCTTTATTAAATTCTATTCTCACATGCTTATTCTTGCCTACAAATACGTCCTGCAATCCCGACATGCACCACATTAAATGCATTTCCTTCCATTTGATCTCTATCTGAGCATTTATCAATGTTCATATTATTTCCTGTTGTTGGGTCTCAAAGCAGCAACATTTCACACTTATTTAAGAAAGAGTCTCATCGACCCCCAAGAGAATATCTTTCTGACTATACAGGTAGCTGTAAAGAGGAGACAACTTGCTAGTGGATTGGGCTCAGGATGGCTTATTTCTGCCATGCCCCTGGTGGAGACTGACTCTGAGGGACAGGAGGAACAGCCCACAGGGAGTGGGAGTGTGGCTCCGGAGGTTGGGGCGGAGGTTGGGAAGGGCAGAGGCCGGCTGGGCAGTCAGAGGAGGACCCAGGCCCATCCCCTCTCCATCCTAGGGCACGCAGGGAGGAGAGGATAAGGGAGAGATGTGGTCTACTCAGGAGGAGAGGGCCTTGATCCTCTCCATGGGCTGCAGCTATGACAACTGAATAAGAGGATGGACTTGCGTACGGGCAAATGCTGGAAACAAAGCGTGGAAATATCTCTAGTTTATGGTTCCTCTCTGAGTTTGGCATCCTTCCCAGTGTGTCTTCTGATATATGTGGACGTCTTCCAGCCCTTATCTTGCTTTGTTTGTGTTGTTTTTTACTCTATAATTTAAACAGCATTTCCTCCTTCTTGTAACTGCTTGTGTGGGAGATTTTTTTGTCTCCAGTCAAGGATATTTGGAGCTTGGAAGCAAAGTGAAGGAATAAAAGGGGCTTCACCTGTTTTTTGTGACTGTGTTTATTTTGCATCCCACCCTGGGTCATCACAATTTCTCAAAAAACAAACAAACAAACAACCCAAACCCTGAAAACCGAGTCTTGCACGCACACAAAGTTTTTCACACAGAAATGCTGCAAAAGTATAGATGTATACATGTGTCAGCTTGGACTGACATGCTAGTTCGGCTCCAGTATTTGAGGGGTTGCCACAAAAAGGAAGTGGTCAACCTATTCACCAAAGCCCCAGAAGGCAGGACAAGAAACAATGGATGGAAACTAATCAAGGAGAGAAACAACCTGGAATTAAGGAGAAACTTCTTGACAGTGAGAACAAATAACCAGTGGTACCTACTTATCTGCTTGCATTTGCATGCTTTCAAACTGCTAGGTAGGCAGGAGCTGAGACAAGAAATTGGAGTTCACCCAGTCATGGACTTGAACCAGGCTGGCAGCTTTCTGCCTGACAAGCTCAGTGTCTTTAATCACTGAGCCTTCGTGTTCCTGCCAGGTTCCACAGATGTCCACAAAGCTTGAGGTTGAAAGATGCATTTGTGTACATGTCCGACTATTAGAAGAAAAACGGCTATAATAAATGGTGTCTATGTTGGGTGGTGAAAAGATGGATGGATAGACAGAAGAAGATCAGGTCCATAAATAATACAGGTAGCTCTTGACTTGTGGCTACACTTGAGTTCAAAATTTGTATGGCTAAGTCAGACAGGTTGTTAAGTGACTTTTGTCCCTTTTTAGGACATTGCTTGCCACAGTTGTCAAGTGAAGCCCGGTCTTCATAATCTACTCCCAATTCAGGGCTCTCCAGGTAGCTTCCAGCTTTCATGGTCCCAACAGAATTGTGATGACCCAGAGTGTAACACAAACGTAACAAAATCCAAAACGTAAATAAATATCCTTTAATACCTCCAACTTGGCCCCACTATTCAATAATATTCAGTTGGAGATAAAACGTACTCAAAAATAATCTTCAAAAGAAAGCAATACAGTCCGAACTTAATGAGCAGATAGAGGTGAAATAAAAAACCAAACAAACAACAATGATGAAATTTCCACAATGGAACAAGAAAAGTATTTACCAAATTCAAGCAGATAACAAGGCACCATCTGTTGGAAGGACGCCAACCAAGATAACTTCAGACCAAACTAAAACACACTTTGTTTCCAGCGTTCGCCAGTATGCAGACCCAAACTCTTATTCAGTTCTCACACCTGCATCCCATGAAGAGGATCAAGGCCCTCTCCTCCCGAGGAGACCATGTCTCTCCCTTATCCTCTCCTCCCTGCGTGCCCTAGGATGGAGAGGGGATGGGCCTGGGTCCTCCTCTGACTGCTCAGCCGGCCTCTGCCCTTCCCCAGCCTCCTCCACAACCTCTGGAGCCACACTTCCACTCCCTGTGGGCTGTTCCTCCTGTCCCTCAGAGTCAGTCTCCACCAGGGACATGACAGAAGGGATGGTTGAAGGCTATCTTGTAGACCACCCCAACTGTAGGAGCCATCTTGGAACTACCGAAAGGACTGGGTTGTAAAGCTGTGCTTTCTGCAAGATGCTTTCAGTCCTGTGTCCAAGAAGGCTCCACACCCATTTGCACTACTCAATTGAGGACACAGGCAGCCTCAATAACTCTCTAATAGGATGCAAATGACCAGCTGATCATTATGACCAGCAAGGTCATAAAAAGGGACACAATTCACTTAACAACTGTCTGACTTAGCAAGACAACTATTGAACTCAATTGTAGCCACAAGTCAAGAACTACCTGTATTATTTATGGACTACTTTCCAAAGTTATATCCAGGTGTGCGTGCAGTCGTTCTATAATTTAGACGGCTTCCTATCCCCCCTTCCTTTTGCACCTTGATTTGATTTCTTGCTTACAGACTGTAAACCTGATCAATAAACTGATTCATTGTTAAAAGCCTATAGGAATTTTCTCAGCCAATCGTCAGCACCTGGTTAGAGTTAGATAAGGGTCAACACCCTTTGAATGGTGAACAACCTTTGAATGGGTGTAAGAATGGATTTTCAGAGGAAAAATTGCAGACTACAGGAATCAGGAGCACTACTCAGGTGACCCCAAGGACACAGACAAACTCCAACTCTCTAAAAGAATGAAAATGACCAGTTGTCTGCAAGGAGTATAAATCCTTCCATTCCCTACCATCCAGCCAGAGCTGAAGAAGCTTATTGAATGAGAAGCAAAACATCTTCAAAGAAAAGCAAGAAAATCTACTTGCCTTTTGAAAAAGCATCTTTGGGACAATCATGACCTGGATGACTGAAAATCTCTACAGATGTTCTGTTCTTCTGTTCTAGCTGAGAAGCCACATAGAATCAGGCTAAGTTAGTATTTTCATAGGAAAGTTCCAGAGATCACAGCTTGGCAGGTAAGAAGGCCAAACTGAAAAATATCCTGATAATGCACAAATACATGTGTGTTATCCTTAAAACCATTTGTTTGGTGACCCGTTCAAAGTTGCAACGGCATTGAAAAAAGTGACAGGACAGTTTTTCATACATACGACCATTGCAGCGTGCCCGTCGTCACTTGATCAAAATTCAGATGCTTGACAACTGGTTCACATTTATGACGGTTGCAGGGTCCCAAGGTTGGGCGATCCCCTTTTGTGACCTTCTGATGAGCCATGGGGGAAACTGGATTCACTTAAGGACCGTGTGACTAACTTAACAATGGCAGTGATTCACTTAACCACCTTGGCAAGGAAGGCCATTAAAATGGGGCAAATGACTGAGAATCTCTACAGACGTATAAGGTGTTAATTCATAAAACATTCCTAGGCCTGTTTTAGTAGTTGCCATTAAAAAAGGAGGGGCGGGATGAAGGAAATCTGGAAGAGCAGTTGAAATTGAAAGTACATTCCAACTCTTATCTTTAATAGATTGTAACTAAAATACCAGCGTTTTTGCCTGTGAATATATTTAATTGGAGAACGTGAATTATTTAATTTGAGCAATTGCTGGAATCCTGACATAAGGGTCAATAGTGCTCAAAGGAAGTTCATTTGTGGCTACCTAAGGATTCTAGGCTGAGTCCTCTTTTAACCCCACCCTCAGGTTCTGTTCTGACCCAAACCTTGTTCTAAGGAAAAAAAAACATGAAACAGAGGTAACAGCAAAACCTTTTAATGATTCTTTACAAATTCTGTTCCTTCCCGGTTAAAAGGCTGTTTCAAACTAATTGTCTCTGATAAGAATGAGCCTTGCCAAGGTTCAAGGCTGCCAAGAACAGTAGCTAAAGCTGCCAAAGATTATTTCAAACACAAAGAGTCTCCAAACACAAACTAAGAGAGTCCGATAAAGCTTGAGTGCAAAAACTTCTTTGCTTCCTGCAAAGAACTCCGGTTTCTCCGCTGGCTTTTATCCCTTAAGGGAGGGGCCACTACCTTGCAGCCTTACTCCCAAGTCACCCGTGCTGCTGCAGTTGCTCTTTCCTTCGAGCAGCCCTGCACTGGGCCCAGGCTCCTCAGGAACCTCCTCATCACTGCTGCCAGCCTCCACCATCTCTGAAGGCAACACCCCACTCCCTGATGGTCCTGGTCCCATCCCTGCATCACATGCAGACCCTTCATCTGAGTCCTGGCTCTCTGAGACCTCAACTGACTCCTACATCAGATCACTTTTACTCACCGCGGAGGAACCTAGAGAGAGAGAGAGAGAGAGCAGACTGGGGTGAATAGGGACCTGACGGAAAGCCACTGCCAAAGGAGTGGAGGAGGAGAAGAAGCACAGAGATAATAAGAAGGCCCTAGCTGCTCTCTGCCTCGATACATTTCCCAAGAAGGCTCTCTATAGAATTACACTGTCGCCCTGCAGGAAAGCATGTAATAACTGAAAATATGGTGTCAAAAGGAATTTTTCAGGCCTTGACAGCTCATAAATTACAGTTCGTTGACTTCTTCCTGGCTTGAGATTTAAATTAATAGGCACCCAGATATATAGTTTTCTTGCTTTTCTTGCTTTTTTTTTCTGTTTTAAGCCCTTCACTGCATGGCAGAAAAATATCGAAAGGGAAGTGGTTTGCTTTGGAGCATTTAAAAGTGGCCTCCTGTACAAAGGATTTGCAGGGCACATCGGGACAAGATGGCTGAGCAGGGGGTTGGACTAGAAGACCTTGATGGTCCCTTCCAACCCTGTTATTCTATTGTCATTCTGTTGTTGTCTGTTGTCATTCTGCAATTCTTTTGTTATCCTGTTGTTATTTTGTGGCTATTCTGTTGTTCTGTTACTTTTCTGTTACTATTCTGTTACCTTACCATTATTATTCTATTGTTATTCTATTATTCTGTGGCTATTGTTATTCTGTTGCTATGTTGTTATTCTGTTACTATTCTATTGTTATTCTGTTATTATATTGCTATTGTTATTCTGTTGTTATGCTGTTATTCTGCTACTATTCTGTTGTTATTCTGTTACTTTTCTGTTGTTATTCTGTTACTATTCCATTGTTATTCTGTTGCTATGCAGTTATTCTATGGCTATTGTTATTCTGTTGCTATATTGTTATTCTGTTACTATTATATTGTTATTTGTTGTTATTCTGTTTGTTATTCAGTTATTATTTTTTTAATATTCTGTTGTTATTCTGTTATGATATTGCTATTGTTATTCTGTTGCTATGCTGTTATTCTACTACTATTCTGTTGTTATTCTGTTGCTATGCTGTTATTCTGCTACTATTGTATTGTTATTCTGTTGCTATTCTGTTATTCTGCTACTATTCTGTTGTTATTCTGTTGTTGTTATTCTGTTATTTGGTCTAATTGCCTCTTGAAAAAGCACCCTTGGGACAACCATGGCATGGATGACTAAGGATCTCCACAGACATTCCATCAGGGTCCATGTGGGGCAAGCAATGTCATCTCTTTTGCGATGCAAACTCTGTCCTTTTGTGCAACCCAGAATTTGTGTCACCCCACTGCAGCACCCATTTCATTGCTTTGGCATCCTTAGAGGTTAGGAATGAACTACATTTGATCCCCATTTCTCATCTCAGACTTTTAGCACCTAGGAACTAGTGATTTCCCTTAGAACAAAAAGGAAGGCAATAATTTCTTGTGTTTTCCAAAAGTTGTCCATCCATCCATATCTATTCTATCTATGTATCATCTATATCTGTCCATCATCTATCTATCTATCTATCTATCTATCTATCTATCTATCTATCTATCTATCTATCTATCTATCTATCTATCCATCCATCCATCCATCTACCTACCTATCTATTCTCTCTCTATCATCTATCTGCAGGAACTGGGCTTGGCTAGTCTAGTAAAACGAAGGACCAGGGGAGACATGATAGCGGTCTTCCAATGTTTGAGGGGCTGCCACAGGGAGGAGGGGGTCAAGCTAGAATACCTTATACCACTAGACTTGAAATTCTAGACCTAGAAAACCTAGAACTACGCCGCCTTCAGTTTGATCTAAGTATGGTATATAAAATTATACATTGCAATGACTTACCGTTCAATGAATACTTCAGCTTCAACCATAACAACACAAGAGCAAACAATAGATACAAACTCAAGGTTAACCGCATCAAATTTGACTGCAGAAAATACAACTTCAGCAACAGAGTGGTCAATGTTTAGAATACTCTACCTGACTCTGTGGTTTCTTCTCCAAACCCCAAACACTTTAACCTTAGACTGTCTACTATTGACCTCACCCCTTTCCTAAGAGGTTTGTAAGGGGCGTGCATAAGCACACCAATGTGCCTACCATCCCTGTCCTATTGCTTCTTCTTATTTTTCTTATAAGTATCTATCTCATGTGTTATATTCTGCGCATGGGTGCAAGGAACGGAGACGAGGCAGTGAACAGTGAACTTCAACTCTTTATTAATCATTCTGAACAGAGCGAAAACCCTAGGCAGCAGCAGCCCTTTTATAGGGTAGGCTGCTGACCTATTAGCCAATGAGAAACATAGAAGTGTTAAACCGTTGAACCAATGAGAGTTGGCCCATTAACAGCCAATCAAATTCCCCAGAAAGGACCAATCCGATATCGCTATTATCGGCCAATCAGAAGTGCAGGATTAGAACCCCTGCTTTTCCTTAAGGTTTGTTAAAACTTTATTCAACGCCTTTATCAGTTCATGACACCATGTATTCAAAACTATGTTTATTCTTATACCTGTATCTTGTAAGCAATTGACAAATCAAATAAATACTAAAAAATCTGCCCGGGGTTTTAACAGTACCAACATGGTGGGGTGGGACAAAGCAATCCAAATTTATCCTTTTTATATGTATGCAATGTACACACTGCATGTTAAAAAAGGGACACTCGAGTGCCCTTCCTTTCCTCTGAAGCTATTCACCCCAGCCCCCACTGGACACGCCCTGTATCTGCATACAGTTTCAGACTCTATGATTTTCCTCTCAAAGCTCATTTATCAGGAGGCGTCCAACAAGACTTATAAGGCTGGTTTATCTCAAGACACTTTTTGAAAAAAGATTTTTGGAATGTCCCAAGAGCCGCAAAATGCATCACAACATTTAGAGGAGGAAAAATCTGGAACCTTCTCTTGCAATCTGATTTATATCTCAGCAGCAGCTACATTTTGGGTCAGTCTGCACCCAATCTGTTAAAGCAATAATAGCATGTTTGAAATAGAATGAATTCTTGGCTGGAAAGATTGAAAAGCCAGTGAGAAAAAAATGGAGCTGGAGGTTTTGAATGGAAATCTATTAAAACGGTTGTCTGTTTCTCAGAAAGGCTGCCCTTCAGCTCACCAGAGTCCACCAGAGATCAGTTAATCCTCAATGCAGGACTACAACTGAGCCCAGTCTTTTTGTGGCTAAAATGAGACGGTTGTTAAGCGAGGTTTTGCCCCATTTTAAAACCTTTCTTGCCACCATTGTTAAGCGAATCACTGCAGTCATTCAGTTAGTAGCAGCGTTGTTAAGTGAATCCAGCTTCCCCATGGATTTTGCCGGTCACAAAAGGGGATCATGTGACTTCAGGAAGCTGCAACCATCGTAAATATGAGTCAATTGCCAAGCTGGAATTTTGATCACGTGACTAAGAGGATGCTTCAGTGGTCATAAGTGTGAAAATTGGTCATGTCCCTTTTTTCAGCGACTTTGTAACTTTGAACCACCACTAAAAGAACAGTTGGAAGCCATTGATCAAAATCTGGTTGCTTGGCAATTGGTACTTATGATGGTACTTGTGATCCCCTTTTGCAACCACAATGGGAAAACCAGATTCACGTCACAACCATAAGACTAACTTAACTTCGGCAGTGATTCACTTAACAACGGTGGCAAGCAAGGGTTGTAAAATGGGGCAAAGCTCACTTAACCATCATCTCATTTAGCAACAACAATTGTGGGCTCAATGGTGCTTGTAATTTGAGATGTATTCGATGCTATTTTTTCCTTTCTTTTACCTGCTAATGTTGCATTCTGTGAAAAATGAGACTGCGTTAAGGGAAGAAAAATACCCCCAGTAAGCTGGTTGCAAATTAACCTTTGCCAGAAATGAGATCATCTCTCCCCCACCCATTTTTATTTGTTTTTTATTATATAAAATACAAAGAAGAAAAGAAAATAGGAAATTAAAGGACAGAACGGGAGTGGGGAGAAGGGAATGTGAGATACAAGGGGAAAGAAAGAAAGGAAGGAAGGAAGAGGAAGGGAGGAAGCAAGCAAGAAAGGTAGGAAGCAGAGGAAGAAAGGAAGAAAAGAAGAGGGAGGGAGGAAGGAAGCAGAGGAAGAAAGAAAGAAAGAAACAAAGAGGGAGGAAGGAAGGAAGCAGAGGAAGAAAAGAAAAAAAGAAGAAAGGAAGGAAGAAAGAAAGGAAGCAGAGGAAGAAAGGAAGAAAAGAAGAGGGAGGAAGGAAGGAAGCAGAGGAAGAAAGGAAGAAAAGAAGAGGGAGGAAGGTAGGAAGCAGAGGAAGAAAGAAAGAAAGAGGGAAGGAGGGAGGAAGCAGAGGGAGAAAGGGAGAAAAGAAGAGGGAGGAAGGAAGGAAGCAGAGGAAGAAAGAAAGAAAGAGGGAAGAAGAAAGAAAGAAAGAAAGAGGAAGAAAGAAAGAAAGAAGGAGGGAGAGAGAAAGAAAAGAAAGAAAGAAAGAAAGAGGGAGGGAGGGAGGAAGAAAAAAGAGGGAGAGAGAAGAAAGAAAGAAGGAGAGAAAGAAAGAAAGAGGGAGGAAGGAAGGAAGGAAGGAAGAAAGAAAGAGGGAGGAAGAAAGAAAGAAAGAAAGAAGGAGGGAGGGAGAAAGAAAGAAAGAGGGAGGAAGGATGAAAGAAAAAAGGAGAGGAAGAAAGAAAGAGGGAGGAAGGAAGGAAGAAAGAAAGAAAGTGGGTGGTAGGGAGGAAGAAAGAAAGAAAGAGGGAGGGAGAAAGTAAATAAAGAAAAAGGGGAATTGATAAACACACTCCAACCTCAATGTTTTGCTTTTACACATTAATGAATCACTAGCCCATTCCTATAACCCCAAATCTTTCTAATCAACAAAACCAAGATCAAAGTTTCATTTTTTTTCTTCTTCACAAGCACAAATTCTGAAAGTGACATCCAAATAAGTACACATTTTCCTCTTTAAATCAAGTAATCAAATTAACAATTCCTGCTTTTTCTTCCTTGCTCTGGAAATCCCGTTTATTTCTATTTGCACCTCGTAATAATCTTTGTGAGGTGTCACCCATTTTTATCAACAAAATGTATTGTATGCTTTCAAATTCTTTGGCCTCACTGAAAAAGAAAAGGGGAGAGAACCCCTTTCTTTTCTTTTTTTCAGCCTCCCCTCTCCTTCAAAGTACCTACCTGTTTATTTTTTTTAAAAAAAGATGCGACCATCTTTATTTGGGGTTTTACTAACTTCCGAGGTCTGCAGGCTGTCGCCTTCTTCTCCTACCGCTTCAAATATCCCTGGGCTGATTACAATAACACCTTTTTCCTTTTAATTTTTTTTTTTACCCTTCCCAAAGAACTTCCTACAGCGGGAAAAATGATGAGGGAAATGCAATAGCCGTTTTGTGCTTCATTTATCAATATACACCAAGCTCCCAATTTCGAGAGCCACGGAAAAAAAAGAAAACACCACCCAAAACCAAAACAGAAGTATAGAACATTATTACCCACCCCTCTTAGAAGAATGAAATATTTTAGAAAATATTGCAAAAGCAGAATATGACATTTTTCCTACAAGAGAAACAAGTTTCTAAATAGCTTCAGCTCCTTGCCCTTAGTAGATATTTGGTGGCCATTGAGAAGGACTGGGCCAGACTATGTACAAAACAAGAGGCCTTCAGCTCCAGGGTGATGGGATTAAAACATGACCCCCCCCCCCCAGGACATAATAGGAATATTTAGCAGCAGGGCTCACTGTATTGCAAAATCACCTGGGAACATTGCATCACCCTCCAACCAAACTTGATTCAGACAAATATGACCACACATAGCCCCATGGGAATCTGACAGCAACCAATAGAATACATGCCCTTGCCACAGGAACAGGAAGCTCAAGGACAAGGCCCAAGAGAGGGTATAAATAACCCTCACTCTCCACTCCATGCGGTCAAGACCTCAAACCCATGTGGTCCTGTCCATCAGTAAACCACCTTTCCAATCAGCCTCCATGTTTCCAGTGTCTTTCTCCTCACTTGGAACTGAATCAGATGGATATTTCTTCCGACAGAGGAAAAAAGGATCCAGTGTGGGATCTGGAACCTTTTAAACGTACAGAGAGGTTTGAAAGGATAACTGGCATGCTCCAAAAACTGTCCACTTCCCTTCCCCAAATCTGTGGATCATCAACTGAGCAATGTTTGCTGCAGGAACCGATTAGATAATTCAATACAAGTTTCCAATCTGGGTTTTAACTTCTCACTTTTCCCCTTGAAAGGTGGAAGAGGAAAAGGAACAGGAAAATGAAAGCACAATCAAACTTTTTAATAGAACTTCTAGTTACATTCTGTTTTAGATGTTTCTCTTATTTTCCCTCCCTCCTCCTCTCCTCTCTTCCTCCCCTCTTCCTCCCTCCCTCCCTCCTTCCCTCCCTTTATCTTTCTTTTCTCCTTCCCTTCCTCTTCTTTTTCTCCCTCCCTCCTTCTCCCTCTTCCTTCCTTCCTTCCTTCCTTCCTTCCTTCCTTCCTTCCTTCTTTCCCTCCTTCCCTCCCTCCCTCCTTCCTTCCCTCCCTCCCTCTGTCCCTCCCTCTTTCTCTCTCAGGTGACCCTGAGGACTACAGATAAACTCCAAGTGTCTTCAATGATTCTCTAAAAACAAATGCAAATGACCAGCCATCTGCAAGGAGTATAAATTCTTCCATCCCCCACTATCCTGTCAGAGCTGACAGGAAGCTCCTTGGATGAGAAGTGAAATGTCTTCAAAGAAAAGTCAAGTTGCCTCTTGGGGAAAAAAGCACCTTTGGGACAACCCTAACTTGGATAACTGAGGATCTCCACAGACATTTGGCCTCCATTATGGTTGTAAGTCAAGGACTATAGTCAAAACTTGACCTCATGATGCAATGTCATTGAAAAGCCCCCCCCCCCAATGAAGCCTTGATGTGATCCCTGCTGATATCTGTCCCAAAGGATCATGAAGTGTCAATGTCAGTGTTACAACTAACCAACTCCAAACCAATAAACTCCGAGACAGGCATTTCCTTAAAGTTCCATTTTATTAGAGTTGTCATATTGGCACATCTGGGAAAATCCAAATCTGAGAGTTCCAGATTTTCCCTTCCCAAAAGAGAAATCAAAGATCCATACCCTCAGCCCACCAGGCCATCACATGGTCCAATCAAATCTTTGTCCCAATTGGAGACATTCCTCCAGTTACTCCCCTCCAGGTGCAGGGCAACCTGTCCTTGACTCTCTGAGAAAGGAATGTTGTTGTGTCTAATCTTTTGCCTCTCTATGAAATCCCCTGCTTCCAAATCCCCAAGCACTAAATGTGGCAGCCTCGAAGCTTCCAAGTAAAACATGGCTTCCAAGGCTAACAGTCTCCTAACAAGAGAAGTGAACTCTGGGTGTGTTGCAAGTTTATGAAGATAAGTGAGTCAAAGGGAGTCATTGTGATAGCTACACATATATAAAAGCGAAATAGCCCTCACGCATCATCACAAAATCTCCAGAACCGTAAAGCCTACAAACTTGAAATTTGGCACGTATGTTCCTCTTGGCTTCTTGGTGCTCACTATAAAAGGATTTTTCCAAATGACCATCAGAGCATTTACAGTATTTCGTATATTATTATTACTAACACGCTCTGATGTGAAGGAGTTCGACTCCCCCTCCCCACCTGAAAAGAAATCTCTTCCAAATGCAAAACACAAGCAGAGGAGTTTCACTTTCACTTTTAGTTTCATAGCAGCAAGCAGCTTTAGTACAGAACAGTTGAGCTAAGCCATGCCCAGGCTCCTTGCTCTCTCTTTCTTGCTCACACAACAAATATTGTTTCAGTTTCCAAACAGCCCTCAACTCTCTCACACACTGATGGGACGCTAGCCAGATTAATACCAAGGGGATCCTGGTAGGCAGAGGCAGACTCCACCCCCCCTTTTATTCCTCCCCCAAAACTAAGGCCAACCACATAGTTTTATAGTGAAGCAAAAAGACAGGTAAGAGAAAGAGAGAGAGAGAAAGTCAGAGAGAAAGAGAGAAAGAAAGAGGGAATAAGAGAGAGATGAGAGAAACAGACAGGAGAGAAACAGAAAGAGGAGAGAAGGAAAGAAAAAGAAAGCAAGCAAGGAAGGAAGGAAGGAAGGAAGGAGACAAGAGAAAAAAGGAAGAAAAAGAGACTAAAAGAGAGGGGGAGAGAGGGAGGGGGAGAAGGAGGAAAGAGAGTGAGAGAGAGAGTGAAGGAGGGAAGGAAAATGGTGAGCACTGAAGTTCGACTGGAGAGCTGCCTAACCAAGACTTATTTCCGAAACTGCTATCCAGGAGCAGCTTAAGTGGGGAGACAATTACAGAGATAAGATGCTGTTTTGCCAATTGAACATCTGTATGTCATGCTGGCTAAGTGAAATCCATGTCGGCCTCTTAAGCGAAGACCAATCCAATTGGAAGCATGTGGCAGAAGATGGGCGATGAGATAAGCCCAGCCTCTCTGGGATGTGCTTCTTCCACCTCTTTTTTATACACCGGCATTGCCTTCAGCCAACGAAAATCCACCCAAGAGAATGTCCTTCCCATTTCCCTCCCTCCCTCCCTCTCTCTTTCTCATTCTCTCTTCTCTCTCTCCCCCTCCCTTCTTCCCACCCTCTCCCTCCCTCTCTCCTTCCCTCCGTCTCTCTCTTTCTCATACTCTCTTCTCTCTCTCTCCCTCCATTTCACTCCCTCCCTCTCTCTCCTTCCCTCCCTCTCTCTCTTTTTCATTCTCTCTTCTTTCTCTTTTCTTTCTTTCTTTTTCTTCCTCCCTCCGCCCTCTCCCCCTCTCCCCTCTCTTTCTCCTTCTCTCTTCTCTCTCTCCCTCCCTTTTCCCCCTCTCTCCTCCCCTCCCTCTCTCTCTTTCTCATTCTCTCTTCTTTCTCTTTTCTTTCTTTCTTTCTTTTTCTCCTCCCTCCCCCTCCCCCTCCCTTTCTTCCTCCCTCTCTCTTTCTCATTCTCTCTTCTCTCTCTCCCTCCCTTTTCCCTCCCTCTCCCTCCCTCTCTCCTTCCCTCCATCTCTCTCTTTCTCATTCTCTCTTCTCTCTCTCCTTCCCTCCCTCTCTCTTTCTCATACTCTCTTCTCTCTCTCTCCCTCCATTTTCCCTCCCTCCCTCTCTCTCCTTCCCTCCATCTCTCTCTTCTTATTCTCTCTTCTTTCTCTCTCCTTCCCTCCCTCTCTTTCTCATACTCTCTTTTCTCTCTCTCCCTCCATTTTCCCTCCCTCCCTCTCTCCTTCCCTCTCTCTCCTTCCCTCCGTCTCTCTCTTTCTCATCCTCTCTTCTTTCTCTTTTCTTTCTTTCTTTCTTTTTCTCCCTCCCTCCCCCCTCTCCCCCTCCCTTTCTTCCTCCCTCTCTCTTTCTCATTCTCTCTTCTCTTCTCTCTCTCCCCCTCCCTTCTTCCCACCCTCTCCCCCTCTCTCTCCTTCCCTCCATCTCCATCTCTCTCTTTCTCATTCTCTCTTCTTTCTCTTTTCTTTCTTTCTTTTTCTTCCTCCCTCCGCCCTCTCCCCCTCTCTCCCTCTCTTTCTCCTTCTCTCTTCTCTCTCTCCCTCCCTTTTCCCTCCCTCTCTCCTCCCTCCCTCTCTCTCTTTCTCATTCTCTCTTCTTTCTCTTTCTTTCTTTCTTTCTTTTTCTCCCTCCCTCCCCCCTCCCCCTCCCTTTCTTCCTCCCTCTCTCTTTCTCATTCTCTCTTCTCTCTCTCCCTCCCTTTTCCCTCCCTCTCCCTCCCTCTCTCCTTCCCTCCATCTCTCTCTTTCTCATTCTCTCTTCTTTCTCTTTTCTTTCTTTCTTTCTTTTTCTCCCTCCCTCCCCCTCCCCCTCCCTTTCTTCCTCCCTCTCTCTTCTCATTCTCTCTTCTCTCTCTCCCTCCCTTTTCCCTCCCTCTCCCTCCCTCTCTCCTTCCCTCCATCTCTCTCTTTCTCATTCTCTCTTCTCTCTCTCTCCTTCCCTCCCTCTCTCTTTCTCATACTCTCTTCTCTCTCTCTCCCTCCATTTTCCCTCCCTCCCTCTCTCTCCTTCCCTCCATCTCTCTCTTTCTTATTCTCTCTTCTTTCTCTCTCCTTCCCTCTGTCTCTCTCTTTCTCATTCTCTCTTCTCTCTCTCCCTCCCTTTTCCCTCCCTCTCCCTCCCTCTCTCCTTCCCTCCATCTCTCTCTTTCTCATTCTCTCTTCTCTCTCTCTCCTTCCCTCCCTCTCTCTTCTCATACTCTCTTCTCTCTCTCTCCCTCCCATTTTCCCTCCCTCCCTCTCTCTCCTTCTCTCCATCTCTCTCTTTCTTATTCTCTCTTCTTTCTCTCTCCTTCCCTCTGTCTCTCTCTTTCTCATACTCTCTTCTTTCTCTCTCCTTCCCTCTCTCTCTTTCTCATTCTCTCTTCTTTCTCTTTTCTTTCTTTCTTTCTTTTTCTCCCTCCCTCCCCCCTCCCCCTCCCTTTCTTCCTCCCTCTCTCTTTCTCATTCTCTCTTCTCTCTCTCCCTCCCTTTTCCCTCCCTCTCCCTCCCTCTCTCCTTCCCTCCATCTCTCTCTTTCTCATTCTCTCTTCTCTCTCTCTCCTTCCCTCCATCTCTCTCTTTCTTATTCTCTCTTCTTTCTCTCTCCTTCCCTCCCTCTCTTTCTCATACTCTCTTTTCTCTCTCTCCCTCCATTTTCCCTCCCTCCCTCTCTCCTTCCCTCTCTCTCCTTCCCTCCGTCTCTCATCCTCTCTTCTTTCTCTTTTCTTTCTTTCTTTCTCCCTCCCTCCCCCCTCTCCCCCTCCCTTTCTTCCTCCCTCTCTCTTTCTCATTCTCTCTTCTCTTCTCTCTCTCCCCCTCCCTTCTTCCCACCCTCTCCCCCTCTCTCTCCTTCCCTCCATCTCCATCTCTCTCTTTCTCATTCTCTCTTCTTTCTCTTTTCTTTCTTTCTTTCTTTTTCTCCCTCCCTCCTCCCTCTCCCCCTCCCTCCCTCTTTCTCATTCTCTCTTCTCTCTCTCCCTCCCTCTCCCTCCCTCTCTCCTTCCCTCCGTCTCTCTCTTTCTTATTCTCTTCTTTCTCTCTCCCTCCTTCCCTCCCTCTTTCTCCTTCTCTCTTCTCTCTCTCCATCCCTTTTCCCTCCATCTCCCTCCCTCTCTCCTTCCCTCCATCTCTCTCTTTCTCATTCTCTCTTCTTTCTCTTTTCCTTCTTTCTTTCTTTTTCTCCCTCCCTCCCCCTCTCCCCCTCCCTTTCTTCCTCCCTCTCTCTTTCTCATTCTCTCTTCTCTTCTCTCTCTCCCCCTCCCTTCTTCCCACCCTCTCCCCCTCTCTCTCCTTCCCTCCATCTCCATCTCTCTCTTTCTCATTCTCTCTTCTTTCTCTTTTCTTTCTTTCTTTCTTTTTCTCCCTCCCTCCTCCCTCTCCCCCTCCCTCCCTCTTTCTCATTCTCTCTTCTCTCTCTCTCCCTCCCTCTCCCTCCCTCTCTCCTTCCCTCCGTCTCTCTCTTTCTTATTCTCTTCTTTCTCTCTCCCTCCTTCCCTCCCTCTTTCTCCTTCTCTCTTCTCTCTCTCCATCCCTTTTCCCTCCATCTCCCTCCCTCTCTCCTTCCCTCCATCTCTCTCTTTCTCATTCTCTCTTCTTTCTCTTTTCCTTCTTTCTTTCTTTTTCTCCCTCCCTCCCTCCCCCCTCTCCCCCTCCCTTTCTTCCTCCCTCTCTCTTTCTCATTCTCTCTTCTCTTCTCTCTCTCCCCCTCCCTTCTTCCCACCCTCTCCCCCTCTCTCTCCTTCCCTCCATCTCCATCTCCATCTCTCTCTTTCTCATTCTCTCTTCTTTCTCTTTTCTTTCTTTCTTTCTTTTTCTCCCTCCCTCCTCCCTCTCCCCCTCCCTCCCTCCCTCCCTCCCTCTTTCTCATTCTCTCTTCTCTCTCTCTCCCTCCCTCTCCCTCCCTCTCTCCTTCCCTCCGTCTCTCTCTTTCTTATTCTCTTCTTTCTCTCTCCCTCCTTCCCTCTCTCTTTCTCATCCTCTCTTCTCTCTCTTTTTCTCTGACCACCACTACATAGCCAAAGAAATCTGCTTTGCATGACAACACTTTAAAGAAAAGTATAAAATATATGTTTTTACAGATAAAAATATAAAGAGTGAAGCCAACAAACACGGTCTTGACTTCTCCATATCCCAAAAGGCAATGAGCGTTGAACCTTGAAGACATCCCACCCCAACCCCTGACCCCCCTCAAGATGCAAAGAAGAGAAAATTTCCAGGTAGCCCTTGACTTAAGCCACTACTTCTTTAGTGACCGCTCAAAGTTGAAAAAAGTGACCGTTTTTCACCTGTACAACCGTTGGAGTGTCTCCAAGGCCACGCGATCAAATTTCCAGTGCTTGGCATAACTGGCCTGTACTTACAACGGCTGCGGTGTCCCATGGCCATGTGATCTTCTTTTACAACCTGAGCAAAGTCAATGGGGAAGCCAGATTCATTTTACAACTGTATCACTAACTGAACAGCTACAGGGATTCCTCTAACAACCGTGGGAAGAAAGATCGTAAAATGGGGACAAAACTCGCCTTCCAACTGCCTTGCTTAACAATGGAAATTTTGGGTTCAATTGTGGCTGTAAGTCAAGGACTACCCATGTGTCACATCTCTCTCTCTCTCTTTCTCTCTAGCTCAGTGGTGGCTAATCTTTTGGGGCTTCTGTTCCAAAAATTGTGTGTGTGCTTGCACACTCACATCTGTGTGCCAGCACCCAGAAGGCAATGCGCACCGCCCCACGCCCCTAGGCATGCGTGCACAATCCTCCCCATCCCCCTCAGCTGTGAGGTGCACCCCCTTACCTGCACTGTGCCTCACAGCTGATTTTTGATGGGTTTGAGGCCTTTTTCGGCCTCCCAAAGGCTTGAGGAAGGCTTCTGCAGGCTTTGCAGGCTGAAAACTAGGTCTGTTTTGTCACTTTCGGTATTTTTAGAAAAACAGGAAGTGACTAAACGGGGCTAATTTTCAGCCTGCGGAGCCTGCAGAAGCTTCCCTCAAGCCTTTGGGAGGCCGAAAAAGGCCTCAAACCCACCCCAAATCAGCTGTGAGGCGCGCACATGCCAGGGCTGCCAACCTTGAGTGATAGTTCGGAGTGAGACACTGCGAGGGAGCGGAGCGACCGAGGGGGGGATGGTGTGGAAGGGGGGTGTCCCCCCTTCCACGGTAGGGAGCTTTGACAATTTTACATTTTAAATGGTGCAATCTGATGCATACTTTAGTCATGATTTGGACATATACATACATACATACATGCAAGCAGCACCAATGTACTTGAACCGGATTTGTAAGATATTAATAATGCAGTTCACTGACCATGAATAATTGAAGTTCCTGACTTGTAACTGCAGTATTCTACCTCAACTGACTTTATTAGCTTAGTGATGTACTATAGACCACTATAGGATGAATTCAATGTGCAACAAAAAGACAAAAAACCCGAAACAACTACAGAGATAATGCAAATACATCAATGGGTATTCTTCTTTCTGTATCAAATACCATACTACATGCCAATATCAAATCCTATAGTCTCAGTCTTTAATTATATACTAACTTGTTGACTGAAATAGGGGTTCATAATTTCAGACATGTATAAACTAAACATTTAATTGAATAATGAGTGCTTCATATAAATATACATATTGTTAACTGTAAAACTCATCTACTGTATTCTGAAGCTTGGTCCTAGCTTTCATCATAGAAGCTATAGAACCAAAACAAAGCCCTGGTAGAGACTAAAAAATACAGCAAGTGAACATTATATTTTGCATCAGTCTTCTTTTCTTCCACCTTCCTCTCCTTTCCTTGTATCTTACACAGTGTAAACCCCAGGGTGGTGCTCGTAAAATTACTTTTTTTAAAGAGCCATTATAGCAACTTTATTTGGCTGAAGAATTAAGCAGATGTTTAATTAATTACCATTTGGAGGAGACTGCTTCCAATATTAGAAAAAGGGAAACCCTAACCTTGTTTTTAAAGTATTTTCAAAAATGCCGTCTTGAAAACTCACCTGCTACCAAGGCCCAGAGTAAACCGGAGGGGGAGAGGGGGAAGGTTACTAAACCAAATCCAAGTTATTAAAGGAACCCAACTGCACTGTCAATACTGGAGTGTCATGTGATCGCTTGGAAATACATAACCTTTCATCCTGGTTGATCCCATTGTCCTAACAGAACATTGTCCTAATGCTTTTAGCATGTGGGTGTATGAGCAAACTTCCACCACCACCACCACCCCTTTACACGCCTTTTGCTCTCTTTTAGCTGATCCAAAAGAGTCTTCCCAAACCAGCAAGGCGAGAAGCGCGCCAGGCTGATCTATAAAGGGGCTGGGCAGCTTTGTGCAAAATAGAAAGTTGGAGGACTGACAGGATGTGATCCTCTGGAACAAATGTCTTTCAGAGAGAGAGAGACGCCCCAGCTTCTAGTTACATCTCTGGCAGCGGACAATTCTCAGCTTTGCTTACCAGGGTTATTACTGGCCGAGGCTGTTGCCTGCAAAAGAGGCTTTGCCAGCCCCCTCGTGTCCTTCTTTGAAAAGGGCAGCTGGCTTGTCCCGGAGGACATTGCAGAGAGGGAGAGCGCGGGGCAAAGTGGCTGCGAGCGCCCTGGGCGGGAAGAAGCCTCTTGCTCTTCGCTTTCCTGAAGCAAATTTGCTAATCGGCATCATGCACAGTTACTGGACGCCGAGGCAGAACGAGGATTAAGGCGGGAAAAGAGGCGCGGTGGGGTGGCTGGGCAGGGCGGGGCGGCGCTGGGAGCTCATCCTTCTCCTAAGGGGAATATTCGGAATATCAGAGAATGTAGAGATATATTTATTTTTGTACATTCCATTTTGGGGGTTTAGCGTGAGATTTCGTTTATCAGAGTGAGACAGTCAAAATTGGTTGAATTGCATGAGTCTCACTCTGATTGCGTGAGAGTTGGCAGCACTGACATGCGCAGTGAGGTAAATTTGTCTGCAGCTCACGTGCTGGTGCAAATGGCTCCGTGTGCCACCTGTGGCATGCGTGCCATAGGTTCTCCATCATGGCTCTAGCTCAAACTTATCAATCTCTCTTGAATCCAAGAGCTTCCAGATAGCCCTCTGAACCACATTCGCCCACCCTGCTTGTCAAATTCTTGAAGCCTCTCTTTAATCTTTCATTCCCCGTTTAATTTTTAAAATTTGATTCTTTACCATAAACATTAAACGATATTTCCTGCTTAAATATGAATGGGCGGCATCATTTGATTGAAACGAAGCATGCAGACGGCTAATGCATTGTATTGCTGTTGTTGAGTTTGACGATTATTTCCCATCCAGCTGCTGCTGTCGCCCAGGAGGAAGCCTCTCAAATGACGCATCTGGACAAGGAGGGGATTTTATTTTATTTTATTTATTTTGTCAAGTGATTATAACAGGTATAAGTATAAACATGGTTATGAATACTTGAAAGGGATACGAATAAGAAAAAAAACCACCCCAATAGGACAGGGATGGTAGGCACGTTGATGCACTTAGGCACACCCCCTGCAGACCTCTTAGGAAAGGGGTGCAGTCAATAGTAGACAGTCTAAGATTAAAGTTTTTGGGGTTTGGGGAAGAAACCACAGAGTTAGGTAGAATATTCCAGACATTGACCACTCTGTTGCTGAAGTCGTATTTCCTGCAATCAAGTTTGGTGTGGTTAACCATGAGTTTGTATCTATTGTGTGCTCTTGTATTGTTTTGGTTGAAGCTGAAGTATGTTGTGGTCTTTCTACCTAGAGATACTCCCAAAATCATGTGAAGTATTGGTACCATTTTATAAAACCTTAAAACTGGAATACTGCATCCCGTTTTGGTCACCACGTTACAGAAAAGATGTTGAGACTTCAGAAAAGGTGCAGAGAAAAACACCTAAGATGATCAAAGGCTTGGAGACTCAACCTTATGAAGAATGGTTGCAGGATTTGAGTTTAGCCGGTCTAGAGATAAGAAGGACTAGGGGCTTCTTATAAATTATAGCTGAAGTGAAATATGAGGATTGTGGTTAGGAGAATAATATCAGTTTTTAGGATGAATTGAATAGATTAATTTTTCTTTTTAAAATTATAATTTTTATGTAATTAAAGGGGAAACTTGCAGACCTGGACTTAAAAGGTATATATGCAGTGTGGTAGTTGTTAGAAGATTACTGTTATTAATTTTTTAGATGATAATTAAAAGTTAAATAATTATTGGGATTTAAAGGGGGATTAATTACATGATATGTAAGCTATAGGGGTGGCACACTCAAATTGGCAACAGTAGAGGGAATTTTTTTTTTTGAAATGTTTGAATTGAGATTGAACTTTTAGACAAAATTGCAAACCTGACAGTGAAAAACAGAAAGTATAATGAATAGGAAGATATGACAGTGATTTAAAGTTTAAGGAAATAGATTAAGTAATGAACTGAAAAAAATATACAAAACAAGCTGGAGGAAAGTATTTGATAAAAATGATAGAAAATTTGTAAAGGAATGGTAAGATATGAAATTAAATGTGAAAGATGAGAGAGAAATTAAAGTCATGTGTGTATGGAAGTGTGATAACCTGGAATCATGCTGTTTGCTGAAAAAAGATGTTTTTAATTGGTGGAAAATTGAATAAAATTTTATTTCATTTTTTAAAAAAGAAGGATTAAGGGTGGGCTGCTATAGGTTCACACAGGTTCAAGCAATCATCTAAGATTCTGCGGAATTCTGCGAACTGGCAAATCCCACTCCTGGCTGGCCCCGATCACCCAGCCCCTCCCTTCCCAGGAGCCTCCGTGTGGGTCCGTTTTGGTCCCAGTTAAGCTCAGGGCCCACACGAAGGCTCAGGGAGGGCAAAAAACGGGCCTCCTGGAGGTTCCGGAACATCAGAAATGGGCCCGTTTCTGGCCTCCAGAGACCTCTGGCACCAGGGGAGGCCATTTTCACCCTCCTGGAGGATTGAGGAAATCCTCCGGAGCCAGAGGGGTTGAAAAACGGGTCTCCTGGAAGTTCCAGAAGGCTGGAAACGGGCCGTTTTTGCCCTCCCAGAGGATCGAAGAAAACCTCCCAAGCCCAGGGAGGGCAAAAATGCCCTCCCCCAGTGGTGCAGGAGGCTGACTAGGCCACACCCACCATAGCCACTCCCACCGAATAATCAGGCTGAAATTTTTGAAGCCCACCCCTGACTAGTGGGGACATGATAGCAGAGTTCCAATATCTCAGGGGCGGCCACAAAGAAGAGGTAGTCAAGCTATTCTCCAAAGCAGGACAAGAAGCAACGAGTGGAAAGTAATCAAGGAGAGAAGCAAGACTAGAGACTAGAATATTCATAGCTCAGGGTTCAAAGGCGGAGTCCTCGGTGTTTTTGGAGTTTGGGTGTTTTCTTGCAGACGTTTTTTTACCCAACTAGGTAACATCAGCAACGCTAGAAGGGAGTGGGGTTTGTGGAGTGGAGGAGGAGCAGAACTGTGGGGTCCTGGGGACTCTCTGAACTATGTTGCTTTCTTGCAGGCATTTCATTACCCCATCAGAAAATATCATCAGTGCTAGAAAGGAGTGAGGTTTGCTCTCTGTTTATATACAATTGACTTATCTTGTCAATGTTGGTGGGAATATTTTACTGGTTCCTTGACTGAGCTGTTGTTGGCTGTTTGATTGTCTGAGTTGGTCATTCCTTGATTGGGGTATTGTTTATTCTTTACTGTTAATTGTTGCTGGTCCTTACTCAGACAAGTTGGCTATCAACAGGCACATAGAGATAAACAACGTCTACACACCTTTCAAAAGAAACAGTCAAGATGCTAAAAAGGAAACCAAAAGACCCAAATGCCTCCTCAATGGCCATCACACCCGGATAAGCAGAGATTACCACCAAGATTAATATTAGACCAACAACCAAACAATAAAAAAATACTTCAGTCAAAGACGTTTTAAATCATTCTATGCATCGCATTCTAGGATCTATTCTAGACCAAAAAACGTTAAACTAAGAAACAAAAATCTGAAATCACTGATCGTGTGTGAAGGTAAATTTACAACACAAGGGAACAACTTTCCAGTGAGCCATCTATATATAGACAGTTTAAAAGTATATATCGCTGTCCATTCCCTGCTGGAATTTGAATGCAGAGAGGACGTAAGCCTCCCTCTTGCATGGAATTTGCTGCAGTTTGGGGGAACGGCCATTCCTTTTAGTCAATAATGACTTGATGGCAGCTAATCAATTCCTTTTATCAATCTAAGAAATAATTTGCTAAGAAGCAAAGACAGAAGAGCTTTAAAATGATCATCAACCTTTGGCTAAGGGAAATTCATCTCTTCATGTTGAGATGGGCCTCTTTGCCGGCAGCCAGTGCAGATGGCAGTGGAATCGGACAGTGGGGAAGAACGGGGACCAGTCTGGGAGTCTGGAGAGGACTTGCATGAGGGTCCTGCATCCAATGCAGAGATGGGGCCAGGACCATCTGGGAGTGGGGTGCTGCCTTCAAAGCCTTCAGAGCCTGGCAGCAGCGAGGCAGAGGAACAAGGGGAGCCTGTTCCCAGTGCACATGTGCGCAGAGCTGCTAGAAGGCGAGAACAGCTGAAACAAAGGGATGACTCGGGGGTAAGGCTGGGAGGTGATTGCCCTTCCCATAAGGGATAAAAGTCAGGCCAAAATGATGAAGCCTTTGCAGGAAGCAAAGTCATTCTTTCGATTCAGATTCATTCTTGAAGATTTTTGTACTTCGGTTGGATTTTTTTCTAGATAATTTGACACTTCTGTTATTGGCAGCACTTCACAGGAAAGAAAGGTAGGTGCTTATCTCGAGGGATTGTTTGAGATTCATTACTAGCTGGGAATGAAAACAATTCCTAGCGTTGCACTAAAATAAGACTTGTTTTTACAATAAGCATGTGAGAAATTATGGTCTTGATCAGAACATCTCTTTCTTTGGCAATAAATACAATAAAACTTAGTAGCACCATTGCAGGGCTTAGACAGGGAGAGTCACATCAGTGTATGAAACCCCTCCAAAGACAGTTGTCATTCACACCTGTCTTCAGCGGGGTTCTCTAGGATCACCTGAAGTATTAGCACCATTTTACAAAGCCTTGGTAAGACCACACTTGGAATACCTCATCCAATTTTGGTCACCACAATATAATCATCATCATCAACTTCATTTAATGACCCAATAATCCCTTGTGGGGTGGAGTCTGGGCAACTGAATGGAGCTAGCAGAGTTTTTTTTAATGGCCAGATGCCCTTCCTGTTGCTAATGCGGAGTTTTGTTCCGCAGATATATTCTCATTGTGCCCAAAGAGAGAAAATATCTCCCTCTGCCTAGAATCGAACTCACAGCCTCCTGATTCTGAGGCGAGAGCCCCACTTCTAGGCCACTTACATGACTCCAGTCACCACAATATCATATGAAGTGTATATTGGACGTGGTGGCCCTTCGAAAGCGGCATGCAACAAAATTTCATTTTAATGTATGCCAATTTGTGTACGTTCAAAGTGACAATAAAGTTAGTTATTCTATTCAGTGGTGGGATTCAAATAATTTAACAACCAGTTCTCTGCCCTAATGATTTCTTCCAACAACCAGTTCACCAAACTACTCAGAAAGTTAACAACCGGTTCTCTCGAAGTGGTGCGAACTGGCTGAATCTCACCACTGATTCTATTGTATTATTCTATTCTGTAAAAAAGAGGTTGAGACTCTAGAAAGAGTGCAGAGAAGAGCAACCAAGACGATTAGGGGACTGGAGGCTAAAACATCCAAAGAACAGTTGCAGGAATTGGGTATGGCTAGTCTAATGAAAAGAAGGACTAGGGGTGACATGTTAGCAGTCTTCCAATATTTGAGGGGCTCCTATGAAGATGAGGGGGTCAAACTGTTTTCCAAAGCACCAAAAGGCAAGACAAGAAACAATGGATGGAAACTAACCAAAGAGAGACGCAACCTGGAACTAAGGAGAAATTTCCTAACAGCGAGGACAATTAACCAGTGGAACGGCTTGCCACCAGAAATTGTGGGTGCTTCATCACTGGAGGCTTTTAAGAAGAGTTTGGGCAGCCATTTGTCTCACATGGTCTAGGATCTCCTGCTTGAGCAGGGGGCTGGACTAGAAGACCTCCAAGGTCCCTTCCAATTCTGTTATTCTATTCTGCTACCGCCGTACGATTTAGCCTCCAGGCCTTTTATCATACATCTTTGAATCACTGCAGTGATTCACATATCAATGGAGGCAAGAAAGTTCGTAAAATGGGGCAAAACTCACTTAACAAATGTCTCACTTAACAACAGAAATTTGGGGCTCAATTTTGCTTTATAAATTGAGAACTGCATAGAAGGTCTGTTGATGCTCTTCTCTAGACTGTCTTTTTAGCGGTCGCAGCATCATTTCTGTATTGTGGTGACCAGAACTGGATGCAATATTCCAATCGTCTACTAGGGAGGCCTCATTTGTAATACTGCCTATAGTTCTGCTCTCTGCAATACATATAAGACTCTGACACCTTTTTCCTGCTTGTCATTTGTATCTTCTGGAACTGCACATTTATTTCTAGAAAATTATTACAGGATTTTGGTAACCACCAGCTGTAGATATTTCTGAATAGAATAGGATAGGATAAGATAGAAATATGGAATAGAATAGAATGGAAATAGAAATAGAAATAACAATAGAATTGAAGTAGAAATAAGAATAGAATAGGATAGGATAGAAATATGGAATAGAATAGAATGGAAATAGAAATAGAAATAGAAATAACAATAGAATTGAAGTAGAAATAAGAATAGAATAGGATAGGATAGAAATATGGAATAGAATAGAATGGAAATAGAAATAGAAATAACAATAGAATTGAAGTAGAAATAAGAATAGAATAAAATAGGATAGGATAGAAATATGGAATAGAATAGAATGGAAATAGAAATAGAAATAACAATAGAATTGAAGTAGAAATAAGAACAGAATAGAATAAAATAGAATTAGAAATAAAAATAGAATAGAATAGAAACAGGGTAGGAGAGGATAGAAATATGGAATAGAATAGAATAGAACAAAAGTAGAAATAAGAATCGAAGAGAAGAAGCATAGAATAGAGGTAGAATAGAAAAGAATAGAATAGAAGTAGAAATAAAATAAAATAAAATAAAATAAAATAGAACTATAGAAATAAAAACAGAATAGAACAGAACAGATTGGAAGCAGTGATGGTATTCTACCAGTTTGGCTCAGTTTGGGCGAACTAGTCGTAAAAAATGCTTTCGTTCGGCTGAACCAGTAGTAAAAAGCAGCTACTGCTTTGGCAGAACCGGTATTTCTTTTTTCCGTCTCCTGATGATCAGCTGTTCTGACGATCAGCTGTGAAGGGGTTCCCTTCGCTGTCTTACTGCTTCACCCAGGAGGCCAAAAAAAAAAAGGACCATAGGGGGGGTGCTGCAAAAAAAAAGCCACACCCACCCTGTAACATGACCATGCCCACCTAGCCACTCCCACCTAGCCATGCCTACAGAACCAGTAGTAGAAATATTGGCATCCCATCCCTGATTGGAAGGGAATGGAACAGAACAGAATAATAACTTTATTGTCACTTGAATGTACACTAAGAGGTATACATTAAAATGAACTTTCATTGCATACAGCTATCAAAGGGTTACCACCTCCAACATACACTACATAAAAGGACAAAATAAATAAATTCAAAATTATGCATGTACAGTACATACCTACATAAATCCTATGACCCAGAGAAACAATACAGTTTAGTTCAGATGTCTACATGCATACGGCGAGAAAAACGAATCTTGCGAAATTCGTTTTTCTTCCTGCATTTCTCATTTCGGGTCAATTTGCTCCTGATTGCTATCCATTTAACATTTTCCTGTCACTCACGGAAGGCGATTGCACCAAGGAGGACATCCGAACTATTTCTGTGACATAAACAGAAATGATGCATTTATGTTTCCAGATGGTGTTTGTGGTTTTTCTGTTTCTGGCTTTTCTATTCTCTGACACATTCTCTGCCTTACAGTTAATGGAATCTATGAGAACGCCTTGTAATTCTCCGAAATTGCCTCGCGTGGTCATTTGAGCAGGCGCCCCGTGAATTATGCAAGAGTCCATTGCTTTAATTAAAACAAATGGCATTTCCTGCATCAGCCAATTGTGTAAATCACTCCCCAAGGTCCTTCCACGAGGCTCCCACACAGTCGAGTCATGACGGAAGTTGACAGCGGTTAAAGGATACACGCAAACAACACACACTGGGGCATGCCAAGACACACTTGGGGTCTTTTGTGTGTTTTTAAATACCTCCCTAAGAGTCTAGTTTTAACACTGTCCACCTTCCCCTTTAATACAGGTAGTCAATGACTTATAGTTTACTTTAGTTTACTTCACTGTCATTGCACCTCGTACAACGAAATCAAACACCAACTTCAGTGCACATCATGACCATGAAAATAAACACAAACACACAATCTTCACACTCCACACATTGAACTGAAAACCTCCAACACCACACCAACACTGCACTATACAGCAGAATTCAAAAGAGCTACTGCCCCTATAACGGCTTGTTTAGTGACCATTTGAAGTTACAATGTCACTGGAAAAGAAGGACATCACCGTTTTTTGTAGTTACCAGACTTGCAACATCCCAACGATCGTGGGCAAGCAAGATTCAGATGATTGGCAGCTGGTGTTCTGACCCAGCTTCCCAAACATGACAAACCTTCTAAAGTTTATTTTATTTTATTTATTTATTTTGTAAAGCAATCATAAGATAACAGGTATAAATATAAACATAGTTATGAATGCATGAAATGAATACATATAAGAAAAATAAAAGAAAAAATAAAAGAAACCATAGGACAGGGACGGTAGGCACATTGGTGCGCTTATACACGCCCCCTACAGACCTCTTAGGAAAGGGGTGAGGTCAATAGTAGACAGTCTAAGGTTAATGTTTTTGGGGCTTGGGGAAGAAACCACAGAGTTAGGGAGTGCATTCCAGACATTGACTACTTTTAACTCAAAGATGCATTTATTAGGAGCACTAGCAGCCCCGGCAAAAAGTTTCTCTCTCACCGCAGGCTTATAAGTCTTTGCATCTGGAAGATGAATAGTTGTCTGCCACATCTATTCATTTCTACCCACTGCCTTTTATTCCCAGAGTTAGGCTAGCAGTGGTGGCTCTTCCATCCCAAGGACCAGCCCATAGATTTCCACTGCTCTCCTCTCCTCTGCCTTCTGTGCATCCACATGTCAGGCACTGGACCCAGCTGTTCCTCCTCTTCCACATCAGCCACCTCCAGACCCAGAAATGTAGACTCTCCATCTGAGGGCTGAAAGACGGCCTATGGCCCCCCTCTCTTTCAGCTTCATTCCCTTTTCCCGCTTGAAGCTCTCAGGTTGCCCTGATGACTTCCACGCCTCCTCCTCCTCCTCCTCTGATTTCCCGGAGGGGCTGGTGGCCAATAGGCCACAACAGCTGGTTGCTTAGGACTGCTTTTCACACTTAACGACCCTTGCTGCCTCCCCACGGTCACGTGATCCACATTCAGAGGCTTGGTAACTGGCATGTACTTATGACTGTTGCAGTGTCCTGGGGTCACATGATCCCCCTTTGTGACCTTCTGACCAAAAAAAAAATGTCCATGGGGGAGCCAGATTTATTTAACAGCCATGTGATTAACTTAATCAAGGCAGTGATTCACTTAACAGCTATGGCAAGAAAAGTCATAAAATGGGGGCAAACTCACTTAAAAAAATGCCTCGCTAGAGAGCAGAATATCTGGGCTCCATTGTTGTCATGAGTGGAAAGCTACCTGTATTTGACATGATAAAATAGATAACAGATCTTCTAAACCGGTAGTCAGGGGAGGAATTCTACCGGTTCAGACTGGTTCAGGTGAACTGGCTGTTAAAGTTACAGCCGGTTCGCCGAACAGGTATGTTAAGTTCGAGCATGGGCGAGAAAGAATGGAGACAAGTTTCTGAACAGTGAACTTCAGCTCTTTATTTACATCGTGACTTGCTTAATTTAACAGCAGTAAAATCCGCCTTATATAGGCAAACCTTGTAACGCTTAACCAATAACAAGCTAGGAACGCTAGCTTTTATAACCAATAAGAACTCTCTGTTAAGGGCCAATCGGATTCCCCGGAATGGGCCAATCCGGTCCGGCCACTTAACAGCCAATCAGAAGTGCAGGGCCAGAACCCTGCACTTACTCCAAGCTCACACTTTATTAATTATATTGCATACACAACACCCCTTCCCCCTGGTTCCTTAGTTCAGGGCGCAGTTACATAGTCCCTTAAATAGGATGGTTGTCTTTTTAGTCTCTTTGATTTTCGTTGTATCGGCTGGTTGCAATCTTGCTGAGGTAGATCGTTGTCTGGCAGTGGGGCTGCCTCTGGTTCAGAATTCACTTCTACGTCGTTGCCCACATTTTCCTTGATTCCCTGAGGTGCAAACGTTTCTCCCTCCGGCTCCACTTCCTGAGTTTCAATTAAATCGTCGTTTCCTTCGAACGGGTTTCCTAAGGCTTCATCTTCTTCCGTACCTTCCCCCCCCCCTCAGTTTGGTCATAGGGGAGTTGCAAATTGGCCACTGCAAGCCGCGACCTTAATTGGTCGATATGCCGTTTCCAAAGTTTATCGTCAAGGCATTGCATGAGGTAGGATCTAGGGCCGGTTGCATGTACTACTGTCGCTTCCACCCACAACGGGTAGCCCGATAGGTTTTTTGCATAAACCAGGTCTCCTACCTGGAAGGTGCGACAGCGGCCGCTGGATCCTAGTGGTTTCTCTGGTTCATACGCAGGGTGCAACCGGTCAAGGTGGGAGCGGAGCTTTCGTCCCATTAGCAGTTCAGCGGGAGTTTTGTTGGTGACACTATGTGGGGTGATGTGTTGCAAAAAGAGGATTTGGTTGACCTTGTCATCAATGTTGTCGTAGTCTACCTTTTGCAAGGTTTTCTTCACAAATTGAACCATGAGTTCTGCTCAGCCATTGCTTGCAGAATGCGCAGGCGAGGTGAGCGCATGGCGGATGCCGCGGTCAGTGAGGTACTGCTCGAACGCTAGTGCAGTAAATTGTGGGCCGTTATCGGATACCAGGACGTCTGGTAATCCGTGGATTGCAAAAAGTCTGTTTAGAATCTTGATGACCACCTCGGAGGTCGAAGTCGTCATGCGATGAATTTTGAGCCAATTGGAGTAGGCATCGACGGTAAGCAGGAAGATGTGGCCCTTGGTTGGTCCAGGTGAATTCGGGACCAGGGTCCATGTGGTGTCTCCCATTCAGTAGGCATGGCTTTTGGTGGGGCGTTGCTGACTTCTTGGCATTTGGGACAAGCTTTAACCCACTGTTCGATTTGCTTGTCAATGCCCGGCCACCATGCGTAGCTTCGTGCAAGGGCTTTCATTCGCACGATGCCGGGGTGGCCATCGTGCAAAGTTCTCAGCAGCGCTTTTCGGAGCCGTTCTGGAATAACGACTCTATCACCCCAGATGACACAGCCTTTTTGGGAGAAGAGTTCGGTCTGTCGAGTTTTGAATGGTGTGAAGTCATCTGATAACTGGTCTAATGGCCATCCGCATTCTACCCAGCCTAGGACGCGTGCTAGGGTATGGTCGCGTTTGGTTTCTCTTGCGATATCTCGGGCGGTCAGTGGCAGTGAGTTGAGCGCTTCGATTTGCAACGTGGTTACCATTGATGCCAGATCATCGAGAGTCTCTGGAAGCGGTGCTCAGCTCAATGCGTCAGTGTGCGGAATGGCTTTCCCCGGGCGGTATTGCAGCCAATAGTTATAAGCAACTAAGAATTCTGACCATCGGGTCATCCTAGGGGATAATATGTGGGGAGTTGGCTTATCTCCGGCTATTATCCCCAATAACGGCTTGTGGTCAGTCACAATAGTAAAAACCCTACCATACACGTATTCGTGAAATCTTTTCACAGCTGAGACAATTGCGAGGGTTTCTTTGTCAATTTGTCCATAGTTCTGCTCCGTTTTTGACAGAGTCTTTGAAAAATATGCAACAGGGGCTTCATTCCCATTAGGCAGTACGTGGCTCAAAATAGCAGCCACCCCAAAAGGCAATGCATCACAGGTTATAACTAACGGCAAAGTCTCGTTATACTGCATGAGTACAGAGTCAGAAGTGAGCAGTTTTTTAACATTTCGGAACACCTGTTCTTCTCGATGACCCCATAACCAAATTGCTTTTTTATCTAACAATCGGTGTAACGGTTCAGCGACGGTTGCTTTGTGCGGTAAAAATACATTATAAAAATTGATGAGGCCTAGGAATGCCTGGAGATCGGCCTTGTTTCTTGGCCTGGGAGCGTTTTTGATCGCTTTTAATTTACTTTTGGTAGGGTGAATGCCCTGGCTATCAATCAGGTACCCTAAAAACTCAACACTGTCAGTACACAATTTACATTTGTTTTTTTTAACCTTAAGACCGGCCTCTTGGAATTTTTTTAGGACTAATCTTAACCGGTCCTGTAAGATTTTTTTTGTAGGGACTGCAATTAATACATCGTCAAAATAGGGGACCACGCCCTTAATCCCTTGCAATAACCATTCCATCAGGCTCTGAAAAATCCCCGGGGCTACACTTACTCCAAATTGCAGCCGGGTGCATTTAAAGGCACCTCGGTGCGTCACAATAGTTTGGGCCTATGCCGTTTTTTCATCTACTGGTAATTGCTGATATGCCTGAGCTAAATCCAATTTAGCGAAAACTTTCCCGCCCCCCAGGGAATGGAGGAGGTGCTGCACCACCGGAACGGGATATGCGTTCTGCTGCAGGGCATGGTTCAAAATGGCCCGGTAGACCCCACAAATTCGGATTGACCCGTCTGGCTTAATGGGTGTTACAATAGGGGTTTCCCACGGGGAGTGATCGATGGGCTCCAACACCCCCTGAGCTATCAGTTTGTCGAGTTGTTCGTCGATTTTCGATTTTAAGGCAAACGGAACTCGACGGGGCTTTAGGCGAATGGGAGCTATTTTTGGATCTAAGCTGAATGAGATCAGGGTCCCCTTGTACTCGCCTAAGCTGTCCGCGAAGACGTCGCTAAACTCAGAGATAAGGTCTTCCTCCCAGTCACAGCCACCAACTCGGTTTACACCGGCCACTTCAATGCTGAGTGGCGCAAACCATTGGAGGCCCAGTAGGCTAGGCCGATCTCTATCGATGACTGTTAAAGGTAAGTATGCTGTGTGCTTCTTGAAAGAGACTCGGACTCAGCAGGACCCGATGACGGGGATTCGATTCCCCTGGTAGTCCTTGAGGATGAGGCATTGGAAACGGATATCTTGGCGTTGAATTGTGGGGATGAGTTGCTTGAGTGTCTTCCATGACACCATCGAGAGGGACGATCCCGAGTCGACCTCTATGTGGCAAGGCTGGTTCTCGATGGCTACCATGACTCAGATTTTCTTAGTGTCCAAGGCTGAGGCGTGACCGATAGTGATAGTATGGTGAGCCTCTTCTCTCTGCAAAGCTCGATTTCTGTAGGAGTGGTTTACTGGCTCTCGCCTTACAGGACAGTTTCCTGTCAATTGGCGATAGTTAGCCCCTTTTGAGGCCTGGCTGGGTCCTGGCAAGCTGCGGCAGACCCATCCGATGTGGCCTCGTTTCCCGCACTCATGGCAGAGTACGTCGCGGAATCTGCATTTGGATCTGGCATGGTTGGCTCCACAGCCAGCGCAAGGGTGTAAGGGCTTCGGCCGAGAGTCCCGGTCAGACCATAGTCAATGGACCCCTTCTTCGTCGCTGTCTGACGACGAAGAGAGGTCCTCGTGGTGCATTGTCGCGAGCTGCCCTTCTGAACTAGGTGAGATTTTGCTGGCCGGTGGTGGTACCGGAGTGCGGTTTTGGCGTAGTTGTGCAGGCGACTTTTTGGTTGCTTCCGCTGCGGTAGCATTGGCAATGGCATCGGCAAGGCGGATGTTGCCTTTCGCCATCAGCTTGCTTTGGACGCCTGGTGCATCTAATCCCAGAACTATGCGATCTCTTAGTGCTTCTTCTAGATCGGTGAATCCGCAGAGGCCTCCCAAATTTCGGAGGTCTGCTATGAAGTCGGCCACGCTTTCTCCCTTTCACTGGCTCCTGTGATAAAACTCGTGGCATCTCACGAGCGTAGGCACGGTCGGAGCGTAGTGGTCTCGCAGGATAGGTTCGAGGTCGTCCCAATCCATGGCCTTCACTTCTCAGGGTTTGGCTAGTGCCTTAGCCATCTTAAATATGGTTGGACCGCAATGCGTTAGGAACACCGCCCGCTTCTTCCCGGCTGTGGAGTCCTTTAAGTTGTTCGTCTCTAGGAACATTTGGAAGCGATTCATGTAGGACTCCCAGTCCTCCTGTGCTGGATCGAACGGAGCGGGTGGTACGATGCCGCCGGACATGGTTCCGTTGTTGGTGTCGTCTGTCATGTGCTCAGTGTTCTTCTAAGTTTCATTGGTTCAGATGTCTCCAAATCCCATCCTCGTCGCCAGTGTTAAGTTTGAACATGGGCGAGAAAGAATGGAGACAAGCCTCTGAACGGTGAACTTCAGCTCTTTATTTACATCGTGACTTGCTCTTTTAATATCAGTAAAACCCGCCTTATATAGGCAAACCTTGTAACGTTTAACCAATAACAAGCTAGGAACGCTAGCTTTTATAACCAATAAGAACTCTCTGTTAAGGGTGTTAAGCCTGGTTTCCCCAACCAGGGTTAGGGAGACAAGCTAAACAGAATGTGCAGCTTAGTCAGATAGGCACACAGATAAATGAGTGAGCTAAGCTTGTATGTTTATTAACATACAGTAAAAATGATAGATACGCTTGTGCTATCAAATATATAGTTTATTCCATTATGAGTTCACAGCATAGTCAAAATAACAGTCCAATAGTCATGTATCATTTAGTCAGTCCATTCAGGGATATTCAGTTAGCAAAGTCCGTGTTGAATACCCTATGTCAATACACTTACAAGTCTGTCCTTTGTTTTCTCTCCCGTTCGAGCAATGCAGTCTTGTGTCCTTGCAGTAATCAGGAACTTCAAAGCCAGAGAGATAGCAAGCTGTAGCCTTGCTTCTTTTAAAGTGCTTTCACAACCACTCCCTTAATTACTATCCCACAGTTAAAGTTGCAGACACTTTAACATAACAAAACTATGATTACATATTATTATTTACCTAAACCAGTTAGGGTAAAACAATGTTATCCCTAACATTCTCCCCTTTTAGGAAATAATAATAAATATAACTATTTACATCTTTAAATCATATTTGTTACAACTCTCTTTAAACTTAGTTACTCCTTGAGCTTTTGTAAATTGGTCTGCAATGTTTTCTTCCGTCATGCAGTATTCCAATTTAATTAGCCCATTCTTTACAGATTCTCTAACATTTAAGTATCTTAAATCAGTATGTTTTGATCTAGTTTTAACAGCAATACTAGTAGCTAACTTTATAGCTGCTTGATTATCCTCGTACACAATAATGGAATCTTTTACAGTTATACCCATGTCTAATAATAACTGTTTGTACAAAATCAAATCAGTGCATAGTAATGACAGACATGAAAATTCCGCTTCCATCGTTGACAAGCTAATATGCTGTTGTCTGATTGACCTCCACCCTATTAATGTTTTACCAAATAATATAGCCATCCCAGATGTTGATTTTCTTGTGTTTATATCAGTTGCAAAACTTGCATCTGCATAGGCACTAAGACTCAAATCATCCTTTGGTTCTATATACAATGCATGGTTCATTGTTCCTTTAAGATATCTTAAAATTCTCTTTAATGATTGCCAATGACATTGATGTGGATCTGAATTAAAACGTGCCAGCTGATTTACACTATAAGCTATATCTGGCCTAGACCAATTGCTTATATATGATAAGCTACCAATCAAAGATTGATATATGGACTTATCAAATTTGGGACTTTGATCATCAGTTTGGCAAACTTCCTGACTCATTGGAGTCTTTGCCGGTTTACAAAGTTCCATTTTAAACGTTTTAATTAATTGGCAAATTTTATCTTCTTGAGATATCTTAAAACCATTTTTTGTTTTGTTAATTGTCAATCCTAGATACTTTTTAATTTCACCTAAATGCTTTAATTTTATCTTTTTGGCTAATAATGATATAATTTCATTAGCTTCATTATTAGTCTTAGTTATCAAAGCAATATCATCTGTAAATAATAACAATAATGACACCGTTCCATTATTTTCTCTTTTAAACACACATGGATCTGCTAAACCAGATTTAAAACCTATATTGTTTAACTCTTTCACAATATATTGGTTCCACTCAAACCCAGATTGTTTCAACCCGTAAAGACTCTTTTTGAGTTTCCAACAATCATTACTATTTAATTTATTGTCTTTTATACCTACTGGTTTTCTTAAATATATAGTGTGCTGCAATGGTGCATGTAGATTAGCAGTTTCTACATCTAAATGGTTAATGACATAGTTTTTCTTAGCTGCCCACACTAAAGCTGCTCTTAAAGATGTTGCTTTAAGACTTGGTGCAAAAACTTCATCGTAGTCAGATGCAGTTTGATTAAATCCTTGAGCTACTAACCTAGCTTTATGGGTAACAGTCCCATCATTACCAGTTTTTACTTTAAATATCCATTTGCACCCAATGGATTTTTCTCCTGGAGGTAATTTAGCATCTTCATAAACTTTCATTACCTTTAATGAATTTAGTTCCTTTTCCATTGCCTTTTGCCAATTCTCCTGATCCTTAGCAGGATACATCCTAAGTTCATCTACACTAGTTGGAACTTTAGTTACTTGGCAAACTATACTTGCTTGATACCTATCAGGTGGTCTAGTTATACGTGTAGTACGTCTAGGTATTACAGGACTTACAGGTGGACTTTCATTTATTAATTCTTCTTGATTATCTAACTCTTCCTGATCAACTGTTTCCTCTTGTTCTGGTCCTATTTGCTCTTCTTGGACTTCTTCTTTAATTGGAATCTTCTTATAAATAATATGATCTTTCTGCCTTTTGTAGGGTTCAATAACTACTTCATTATTTAAATCTTGCTCTAATCTATTCCATCCTACATGTTCTAGGAATTTAGCACTAGCACTGGTGTAAACTCTAGATGTACCTGGTTCCCAGAATCTATAAGATCTATGATTAGATGTATATCCTACAAAATATAATCTTTTAGCTCTATGTTGTCCTTTGTGTCTAAGTTGTGAAGGGATATGCACCCATGCTGGTGCTCCAAATGTGTGCATGTAACTTAAATCAGGTTTTGTACCATGCCACAGTGTGAATGGTAATTCACCTGTTGTTGAATTAACAACATTATTTAATATATGATTACCACACATTATTGCTTCTCCCCATAAATTGTCAGGTAATCCTGAATCAGACATCATAGTTTGTGCCATTGATTGTAATGTTTGGCCTCTTCTCTCTATAAAGGCATTATGTTGTGGCCTATATGGTGCAGACTTTTTATGTTGAATTCCTAACATTCTTAGTCTGTTCTGGAATTTATTATTTGTAAATTCCGTACCATTATCTGTTATAAGAGTTACTAATTTCTTTTTAGTTTTCCTTTCTGCAAATTTTATCCAATTAAAGAGATTTTGATACGTTTCAGTTTTGCTTTTCATTAAATAGCAAAACCCATATCTAGAATAATGGTCCATTATACTTAATATGTAACGAGCTCCTCCTACACTTGGTTTTTTAGGACCTATTAAATCTGCAAATACTACCTCTAAAGGTTCTTTGGTAGTAAATCCATCAACTCTATTAGCCGGTATTACCCTTGCTTTGCTTTGATTACAAATAGAACATTGCAAATACTTATTACAAGGTTTCAAACTTATTCCCTTAGATAATTCAACAGTTTTCTTAAGCATTTTAAAATTTAAATGCCCTAGCCTTCGGTGTAACAAGTGAATACATTCATCATGAGGTTTCTTATTTTCATAAACTGTGTTAGCCACCTTTAAACCATCATCATTTAACACATATAATTCACCTCTTAAAGATGCAGTAATTCTCTTATCTTCTTTCTCAATTATGCAGTTATCTCCTTTAAATGTAACTACATATCCTAGTTTAACCAAAATTCTAACTGAAATTAAATTAAACTTAAGTTGTGGTACATATAACATTTTTACATTCTCTTTTATAAAAGAACAATATGCTATTAGCTTTCAGTTTCCAGCCATTGGCTAACGATATCTGCTGTGTACTCTTGGACATTTTAATAAAATTTTTCTTATCATTAGTTATACAATGAGATGCTCCACTGTCAACCACCCATAAATTATTTTTTACAGCTCTGTTAGTATACATGGCTAACTCTAAATTTTTATTTTTATTTTGATGACTTTTAGTATTCTGGCCAGCGTTCTGGCTCTTTGCCTTTTTACAAAATCTTGCCAAATGTCCTCTTCCTCCACAATTAAAACACTTTTTAATTGCGTTTGCAGTAGGAGTTACATTATCTTCTTTTTGATGTTGCTGCCTCCTTAACTCGTCTCTTTCAAGCCTTCTTCTGGCCTCTTCAATCAATCTGCCAGTTATATCAGTTAAAGTTAGGCTTTCCTTTGGCAATATTTCAAGTGAAGTTACGTAATTGTCATAGGTTTCGTTAAGGGAAGATAGTATTATATAGACTTGGTGTAGTTCAGAGAAAATAAGCTCTTTCTCGTGCAGTTCTTGAAAAATGCTTTGCATAGTTTTCAAATGACTCAGCATATCACCATTCTTATGGAGATGTGTACTGAAAAGTTTCCGTGTTAGATTTATGTGAACACCAACATTATCTCGAACATAAATCCTCTTCAGCTTCTGCCAACACCCAACAGCTGTCTTTTCTCCATGGATATAAACAAGCTGCATATCAGTTAAGGTTAAAGCAATAATGCAAATTGCTTGTTCATTTTTATGCATAAATTCTTCTATCTTTAATTTATCTTCCTCATCCTCTGGATCCCATTCTTCTACGTTTGGTGGATTTTCAATTATGTTCCACAAACCTTCTCTTTGTAGAAGCAGACTACATTTCATAGACCATGATACATAGTTTGTTCCATCCAACTTGGATATAAGGGACAAACTTTGTAAATTGACTTGTGCCATGTTTTCTTATATGGATATAAAAATATAATTAATAAAACACAGCTGTCTGTTACTGTAATGTATAACAACACAAACTCTCACTTTTACATAAATCTGTTTTATCCTAGTTAAACTGACTTTGCAGCCTCTGGGCCCATAACCAGTGTTAAGCCTGGTTTCCCCAACCAGGGTTAGGGAGACAAGCTAAACAGAATGTGCAGCTTAGTCAGATAGGCACACAGATAAATGAGTGAGCTAAGCTTGTATGTTTATTAACATACAGTAAAAATGATAGATACGCTTGTGCTATCAAATATATAGTTTATTCCATTATGAGTTCATAGCATAGTCAAAATAACAGTCCAATAGTCATGTATCATTTAGTCAGTCCATTCAGGGATATTCAGTTAGCAAAGTCCGTGTTGAATACCCTATGTCAATACACTTACAAGTCTGTCCTTTGTTTTCTCTCCCGTTCGAGCAATGCAGTCTTGTGTCCTTGCAGTAATCAGGAACTTCAAAGCCAGAGAGATAGCAAGCTGTAGCCTTGCTTCTTTTAAAGTGCTTTCACAACCACTCCCTTAATTACTATCCCACAGTTAAAGTTGCAGACACTTTAACATAACAAAACTATGATTACATATTATTATTTACCTAAACCAGTTAGGGTAAAACAATGTTATCCCTAACAAAGGGCCAATCGGATTCCCCGGAACGGGCCAATCCGGCCCGGCCACCTAACAGCCAATCAGAAGTGCAGGGCCAGAACCCTGCACTTACTCCAAGCTCACACTTTATTAATTATATTGCATACACAACAAGGTATTTCAACCGACTGTCTGGCCCCTTCCTTCCCGCCCCTCCCAGGAGTCTCCATGTGGCCCATTTTTGATGGAGGTAAGTGCAGGGTCTACGCAGCAGCTCTGGGAGGGGGAAAATGGGCCTTCCAGAACTCTGGAAAAGTTTCCAGTTTCCAGCTTCTAGTGGGCCTCCAGAACCTGGGGGAGGCTGATTTTGCCCTCCCAGAGGCCCAGGGGAGACCTCTGGATCCTTGGGAGGGTGAAAAATGGCCTTCCTGCTGGAAAAACCAGAAGTCACAAAATGGGCCTGTTTCTGACTTCTAGTGGGGCTCCAGAGGGGAGGGGAGGCTGTTTTTGCACTACCAGAGGCCTGGGGGAGGCCTCTGGACCCTTTGGAGGATGAAAACAGCCTCCCCGGGGCTCTGGAGGCCCACCGGAAGCCGGAAACAAGAAGTTCTGATAGGCTCTGCCTACCATGCCCACCCAGCAACTGGGCAGCAAAACAGCTGCTGAGATTTTTGAACCCCACTCCTGCTGGTAGTCCTCGGCTTGCAACCACAACAGAGCCCCAAACTTCTGTTGTTAAGCGAGACATTTGTTAAGTGATTTTGGCCCCATTCTATGACCTTTCTTCACCTTGGTTGTCAAGTGAAACACTGCAGTTCATCAGTTAGTCACTTGGTTGTTAAGGGAACTTGGCTTCCCCGTTGACTTCGCTGGTCAGACAGTCACAAAAGGGAATTGCGTGACCCTGGGACAGTGCGGCTGTCATAAATACGAAGCAGTCACCAAGCCTTTTTGAATTTTTATTTACAAGAGCAAAGATCGTAACTGTGCAAAAAAAACAAACAAAAAAAACAGCCCTAAGTCACTTTTTTACGGCGCTGTTGTAATTTTGAATGGTCACTAAATGAACTGTCCTAAGTCGAGGACTAACTATATCACATCCTTTTTTTTCCTCCATTGTGGTCAGCGGTGAGAATTCTGGGTCACCAAGAAGGCAACTTCAGTTATGACAAGCAAAATAACAAGGAAATAAGAACACTCTGGGTTTTTATTTCCCCTTTCGTTCTTTTTTTTTTTAAGGGCTAGGAAGGGACCCAGTGGGATTTCTCACACTTTACGATATAATTAGACTTGACAACAAAACAATCCAGTGTTTTTACACCAATGCTGTTGACCCCATTTAACAAGGAAATGACCACTGGGTATTTACAGCTGTGAGTTCAATGTTTGTTCTGCTGAAAGTAGAGTGAGGATAGAAGAGTGGAATGAAATACAGATTCCCCCGAGAAAGTAGAACACAACATCTAACTTTGAGGAGGAGATTATGTCAACGCTGCTTGCCGCCTCATTCAGATGATACCTAATAAGGCAGAAGGGAGGAGGAGGAGGAACAGGTGGAGGATGAGAAAGAGAAGAAGAAAAAGAAGGAAGGAGAGGAGCAGGAAGAAGAGGAGAAAGAGCAGGAGGAGCAGGAGGAGGAGGAGAAGGAGAAGGAAGGAGAAGAGTAGGAGGAGCAGAATAAGGAGGAGAAGGAGGAGGGAGAAGGAAAAAGAGCAGGAGGAGAAAGAGAAAAAAGGAGGAGGGTGGAAGGGAGAGGGAAGAGGAAGAAGAAGAAGAAGAAGAAGAAGAAGAAGAAGAAGAAGAAGAAGAAGAAGAAGAAGAAGAAGAAGAGGAAGAGGAAGAAGAAGAAGAGGAGGAGGAGGAAGGAGAAGGAAGAAGAGGAGTAGGAGGAGCAGAATAAGGAGGAGAAGGAGGAGGGAGAAGGAAAAAGAGCAGGAGGAGAAAGAGAAAAAAGGAGGAGGGTGGAAGGGAGAGGGAAGAAGAAAAAGAGGAAGAAGAAGAAGAAGAAGAAGAGGAAGAAGAAGAGGAAGAGGAAGAGGAAGAAGAAGAGGAGGAGGAGGAGGAAGGAGAAGGAAGAAGAGGAGTAGGAGGAGCAGAATAAGGAGGAGAAGGAGGAGGGAGAAGGAAAAAGGGCAGAGGAGAAAGAGAAAAAAGGAGGAGGGTGGAAGGGAGAGGGAAGAAGAAGAAGAAGAAGAAGAAGAAGAAGAAGAAGAAGAAGAAGAAGAAGAAGAAGAAGAAGAAGAAGAAGAAGAGGAGGAGGAGGAGGAGGAGGAGGAGGAGGAGGAGGAAGAGGAGGAGGAAGAGCAGAATAGGAGGAGAAGGAGGAGG